>JBBPBX010023942.1:0-21071 GCA_038048925.1 Garcialebias charrua
ATATATATTTTTTTTTTAAATCTATTTATTTATTTTTTATATGTCTTTTTTCCTCAGAAAAAAAAAACCTTGTCAATCTTTTGAGCTGTCTCAGTCTGAAATAAAAATAAAAAGTAAATTAATGTTTTAATTTAAAAAAAATCTCTTGAGCCTTTCGGTAAAAGGGGGGGGAGGCCACATTTCAAGTTCAAGGTTCTTTATTGTCATTTGCATCACATACGGTACATGAGGTGGATGGAAACTGTGTTCTCAAAGTCCCAGTTACACCCGAAAATAATAAAATAAAGTATAAAACGAAACGGTATATATTATTATTAGTAGTAGTGTATATTTAAGATATATGCTAAAGGATATGCTAAAATAGCTAAGATGTACGCTAAACACGAATAATGTAAAATAATACGGTATATGAATACAGTAAATTCATTATTTAAGTATTTTTTTTTAAATAAATTGACAACATTTTTATTTTAGGACAAATCAAATAAATACATTTTCCTCCATTAATATGCCCCAAACAATTTTTGGCAAAAATAAAATAATAATAAAGTTCCGAATTTTGTGAAAACCCTACAGCCCACCGGATCCTTTCGATTCGGTCGCCATAAATGAGGCCTTGTTTTTGGTCAAACTTATTCTTGGTGTTAAGACGTGTAATATGTTTTTTATTTTATTTTATTTACATTTTAAACTCTACTAGTGCACAACACCGAATATACTAGTGAACTACGGGAGTACATTCTGCTTTGGGCAAAAGTGTCTGATTCTGCAGCCTGCATGCATGCGGAACATACTTTTTTGTACATACTTGTGTACTTGTGCAACTTGCAAGTGAGTTTTTGCTCTTTACATCCAAACTAAAACAATTTGTTTGACAAGACGAGAGTCGGAAATCCGTATCAAAGTCCAGCCAGGAATGAGGCACCTTTTCTGGCAATGTATTAAACGTAATTCAACACTTTTGCCAATGGTGTTGTTCTAAAGTGCTTTATGAACAAAAGTTGTTTCATTGTATTGCATAATATTTAAAGTGTGAAAGCAGAGCACCACCCAGTGAACAAATATAACAATCAAAAGTATTTATTTTATGATATGATAAATATGGGATTCAAAGTTGTATTTACATTGTATTTTAATGTGGCTGATTTTTCCCCGTAGGAACACGAGAGTGTAGTAAAGTTACTGAGGTAAAATTCTGATAAAATAAAAAGGTGGAAAGATTTTGCTGCTTTGTCAGAAAAAAAAAAAAAAAATCACCCCCCACCCCACAAAATGGAGAAAAATAAAATGCGTGTCTGATTTTTCCCCGAAAGAAAATACAAGGGCGAAACAGCCGAACCGTGAATTTAAAGACAAACCAACGTTCGAGAGTGATTAGTGTTGAAACTCTGAGAGAAAACGGGGGGAAAGGAGGTGCACTGAAGTGAGGGAGTGAGGAGGAGTATGTGGCGGACATGTTGGCGGTCACGCTCTGCTGTCACCTTCTTTTTGACCGGAATTCATCCTCCCCTGGCGAGTATCTCCCATCTGTTCCTCCGCTGAGTAAAAACTCTGCAGGTCCCACTGCTGCACACCGCCCCGCTGTCCTCCCCACAAAACATGTCAGAAAATCATATTGTTTACATTCAGCTACCTGCTACCTTCTCGTTAAGATTTACGAAGTTGGCCCTAATGCTTGTTGCATCTGGGTGTGAAAATTTAAAGACGATTTAATTTTTTTTAAAAGGTGACTCTATAGAAAAGTACTGTCTGGGTTAAAGTAAGTGTTGTTCGGTTAGACTGGGAGGTAACGTTTAATCATGTTCATTCAAACAGAAAATGTTTACATGAACAGTAACAATAATTTTTTAGGTAAAACAATTTCCTTAAAGCATTCTGAATGACTTCATCTGTTGTTCTGTGTGTGCATTTTATGCTTTTTCCAGCTAATCTAACAAAAAAATATATAAGATACACTAGCTTTAACTTAAAATTATTTTCTTTATTATTTTCTGGACTTTTGTTAACACAAATCTGGCTACAAATCGTCAGATAAGCCAAAAATAAATCACAAAAAAAACAACATTATTTTAATTTTTTTCAATGATTTAAAGCAAAATGCAATATACAGGTAGGCCCCGAGTTCCGACGGATTTCCGTTCCTACGGCCGATCGTAACACGGATTTCGACATAAGTCGGAAAACACATACACACTGGCAGCCCCATATACACGTACATGTACGGTACTGTACAGTTACCAAGCACTTAGCCTATCCTAACACAGTACCCTACATAATTATCAAAAAACACATACAGCACATTTGGAGCCATAATGAAGGAAAAGAGAGTTAATTTCTTACTGGGAGCTGGCAAATTCTTCCTCTGTCTGTTAGCATGTTAGCTCATTGCATCTCCGAGCTCTAAAGCTTCCTGCTGCTTCACGCGGTCCACAGCGGTTACAGCAAGGTCTGTTAGCATGTTAGCTTGTTGCACCTCCGGTCCAGCTCGCTGTTTCTGCCATCTCCACCTCCGTGCACATTTTGTTTACGACGTAAAACTGCCATCAGCCCCGTCAATCTGCCGTATTCTGTTGTAAAACCGCTGTCCACCTCTGTCCAATAAGGTCTCTACCTCCACTGCTTTGCTGTTTGTACCATGAAACTCAGTCCAGAGCGGGTCTCTCTCTGTTTTTTTCCGCTGCGTCAAGCTACTGCTACTTCTACCGTCAAATAGGAAGTACAACCAGAACTTGCTTTTCAAAATATACTGTATATGTATATATTTTATGAGATATGTGACATAACCCCGACACGTCGTAACTCAAAGCCGTTGTAACCCGAGGACTACCTGTATAGTAAAATTATAATTAATTCTGGTCAATTTAAAGGTCCAGTGTGCTGATTGTAGTGCCATCTTGTGGATCAATTTGGAAATTGCATCTAACTTTTAAATTTCATTTAATGTAAAAAACAAACAAAAACTGATCGTGTCAAGGTGGTTGCTTTAAAAGTACTGTAATAACTGTTCCATAAACATATGTATTGTTTACATTTTCTACATTTATAATAGCTGTGTTTTATTTGTTTTTTGTAAAGATTAAAGCTGATGTGTTGTTTTTTTTTGTGGTAAAGTGCTAATTTCAACAAATCACATGTTTAGCTCTTTAAGGACAATCCTACTGTGATTTTTAGTATTGGTGCAACTTTAGTTTTTTGAAATATTTACCGGTAGCCTTTTCTGCCACTTTTTTCCTCATAGAAAATGAACTGAGCTTATTTCCATCCTTCAAATATTTAGATCTGTTTACAACCTTTCACTGCTCCTTTCACATTTTGTTCTTGTTCAGCTTCATTCAGCTTCCTTGAGAAAATTGTAACTTGTTTTCAGCTACATTCAACTCATTTCAGCTGTTTTTTCCAGCTGTTTCCTTTCAGTTATATTCTGCTAACTACAATATTTTTGTGCCTCTAACTTGTTTCTGCTAATTCCAGCTTGTTAAGCTCCCTTCAGCTTATTTCTGCTTGTTTCATATTTTTCTGCAATTTAATCTACTATTTAGCTGTTTTAATGCATAGTATATTTTTTATCGTTTATTTTTTGCTAATTCAACATTTTTTGCACTAATTCAAACTATTTTAAGCCTAACTCTGCTAAAAAAAATGCTCTCTCCACTTCCTTCTGGTAATTTAAGCTACTTTCTGCCTTTTTAGCTACTTTTCAGCAGTTTTTTTCCCGCCCCCTTTTTTTAGACAATTTCCACTTTTTTTTTAGCTCATTTCTGCTTCTTTCAGCAATCATGTGTTCATAATAATAATAATTAATCCAATTTATAACGCACTTTTCATTACTGAAAATCTCAAAGTGCTACACATATATTGAATGCTACACACATTCATAAACCGGTGGCGGCAGACTACCATGCAAGGTGCTTTCCAGTCCTACCGGGAGCAACTCAGGGTTAAGTGTCTTGCCCAAGGACACAACGACACATGGTACGGGTCCCGGGAGTCGAACCGCCAACTTTCCGATCGGGAGACGACTGCCATTACCACTACACCATGGCCGCCCCTGTTCATTCCACTTTCTTCTGCTAATTAAAGCTTCTTCTACATTATCAGCTACCTTTAGCATTTTTTAGCTAATTTCAGCTGTTTTCAGATGACTTCAAGTATTTATTTATTTATTTATTTATTTTATTTATTTTTTTTTTTGGGGGGGGGTGATGTCTGCTACTTTCTCCCTTATTAACTTATTTCTGGTCATTTCAGCTTGTCATTATCATGTCAACTTTTTTTGGCTAGTTTCAGCATTTTCTGTTATTTCAGCTACTAATTCAGCTAATTCCTTTTTTTTAAGCTCATTTCAGCTCTTCCTGCTTCTTTCTGGTTGTTAAAGCATTTTTCTGCCTTTTCAGCTTTTTTTTTCAGCCAATTTCAGCTTTTTTAGCTAATTTCCTAATATTTGCCCTATTTATGCTTATTTAAACCTAATTTGGCAAAATGTGTTCTTTCTGCTTTTTTCTGCTAATTTAGGCCTGCTCTTCCATTACCACTGTATTTCAGCACGCTATTTTGCTAATTTCAGCTGTTTTTCTGCAAATTCCTCAGCAAAATACATTCACACTGAATTTTTGCAGGAAATACAATTTCGCTGGTATTTTATATTGATCACTGACTACGTTGAGAATCAACTATATTTTTATACTTGTTTTTGACTGTTGGTAAAATATCTCTTAAACCAGTGGACAGATGTATTGAAACTTGACTGCCCAGCTACAGCTGCCATTTTTACAGATAATGAGCTGAAATTTGTTTGTGACAGTAGCTGAGAGTCATCCTTAACTTATACTGAAATGACACAAGATTTCACTTAACTTTATTTAAAAGGTTTAACCGGAACGTTAGTTTTTCTAAAATGTTAACCACTAATTCTTAAAAACTATACTGTATTCAATTTATGTACTTTATTATTATTTGCAGGTTTGTACGCAGCCTCACATCTTCCATCTTTATTATAATAAATGTAATTGTATGTACTAAGCTGTGTTTCCTGTCATCGTTTTTCTGTCTCCTGCGTTCTGGAGATGCTTCAGCAATCTCCCTGGAGCAGCAGAAGAAATCTCCTTTAATGTTCCTGCTTAGAGCAAAAGCTTTAAACATCACTGAGGGGACAAAAAAAAAAAGTCATTCTTGTTTTTTATTTATTTATTTTCTATCTGTTGAAGACATCTTACTTAAGGAACGTCTTTGTATTAACTTTTAAAATTCCAATTACAAAGGAGGTTTAAGATCTCTCAGTGGAGTTTGACTTAGAGTCGGTGTTTGATCTGCAGCTCTCCGCAGGGACATCCTCCTCTTCCTCCTCACCTTCTCCCTCCTCTTCTTCTTTCACTCTTCCCCCTTTTCTGGAGCACAGCTCTCTTTTTCTTCTTTTCCTATTTCATTTTCCAACTTTAGATTTCAGTTTCCACATTTTCAATATCGACATTTTACATCCTTTCTCCTTCTCAATTTTTCATGATTTCATTTTCGTTCTCTTGACATTTATCACATTTTTCCATTCTACCTCTCCCATCACTTCCATTTTCTATCTTCATTTTGCTTTGTTGTTCTTTTCTTTATCCTTCTTCCACATTTTTTTCTCAATTGGTCCTCTGAATAGCCCGTTGCAAGTGCGTGATTTTGAGTCTGTTGACAAAATATTGTATGAAAAACACAATAGATTTGATCTCAAAGTTCATGCTCAATAATCCAGGTTAAAAAAAAAAATCCAACAAAGCTAAATCAGGTCATCTGGAATTTAAAAAAAAGAAGATATTTCACCCTTCATCCAAAGGACTTCATCAGTCTGAGGAGCCACAACAAGTCCTTTGGATAAAGAAATGTCTCAACAGAAAAATAAACCGTCCAGAGGTCCTGAATGAACTTTGTTGATTTTTTAAAACCTGATAATTGAGCATGTACTTTGATGTTTTGAACCATTTTGGCTATGGCTGCCTCAGACAAGTCGACGAGGGAGGGACTGAGTTTGTTGTGACTCCAACTGATTAAGTCCTTTGGATGGAAGACAAAACATCTCAACAATAAAAAAAACGTCCAGATGACCTGACTGAACATTTCTGGATATTTTACCTGGATTACTGAACATGAACTTTGATGTTTTGAACCATGTTGGCTATGACTGCCTCAGACAAGTTGAGGAGGGAGGGACTGAGTTTGCTGTGGCTCCATTGACTAATGAAGTCCTTTGGATGAAGGACAGAATGTCTCAAAAAAAAAACAAAAAAAAAAAACATCTAGATGACCTGACTTGACTTGGTTGGACAACAGATTTTAGTGAAACTTTTCAGGAACTAATCTTATCCACACCAGCTTAACTCTTATAGTCATTTTAACTCAAAATGGCTGCCACAGCTATCCACATCAGTCAACACAAAATAGCTGCAACTCAATCAGTTTTACAAATGTTTACCTGACAGTTGATAGTAACTGAGAGTCATGCACAAAACATATTCTGAGCTCATCTTTTTTTTTAAGATTTGACCAAAACTTCCTGTAAATCTCAGTTGAAAATCTTGTCATAAAAGGTGCAAGCGAATGCCAGTCTCCTATTTTTTTCCAAATTTTGAATGGCTGAGAATCTACACCAGCACATTCCAGGCTTCCTTCATCATCCTTTTCCTTTTAGGAGCCTCAACTTCCTCTTTCCTCCTTCCTCTCTTTAGATATATACTGTAAGTATCAAAGTCCATGCTCAATATGCTCATACGGCCATGCTCTATACGGTAAGTACTACTAAGGGATATGAGTTGTGTGTTCAGAAAGCCTCCAGTGGCTGCTTAATGCACCCTTTTTGGCTGGAACAACCGCTGATGACAGCTTACACCTTTCTGAATTCCTCCACTAACTGTGTGTGTGTGAGAGTGAGAAAGCAAGAGCAAATCCGACGCTACCTCTCTACCTATTCGACTTAATAAAGGAGCGTCTCGGTAACCATTACCCCCACAGCCATGCAGAACAAATTACATTTAATGGGGTTTCTTTGCCCCCTCAGTCGTTTTCACCGTTCACTTCAAAATTTCAATTTAGTACTTAATGCTAAGGTTTCCTTCAAAGTATTATGGAGCAATATTATACCAATTACGGCGTCTGCGAACATTAAATTAAATGCATTAGCACAATACCAGAGAGAAAGGCAGCGGTTTGAAACAAGTTCTGTTCCGAAGCAGTGCAAGCAAATGATCCGGGATATGAAAGCGCAGAGGCCTGACATCCAAACGCAATTATGTTTGTTGTCTTACACTTTCATCTCCGCTGGATCGGCTGGACTTATTTGAATTCCATATGGATTCTGTGAAGCTGACGGCATCTTCATTTAACGTGGAAATAAGTGAATCGGAACAAGCTGTCTTGAGATCTGAGTCCGCAGGAGGTCAGCTTTTACCTTATTCTCTTGTGATTGAAAAGATGGGCGTACTAGTCTAGTTCTTTTTCTGTTAAAGCAACATTTTTAAATCTTGCTTTGAAGAAAATGGTTATTTCTTTTTCCAGGTTGAGTTTTGTCAGCTGATAGTTAAGTTATTCATGATTGTTAAAAAAAAGAAAGAAAAGGGTTGTGTTTACCATTGAAATAGTTCCACTGAGGCCTTCAGTCCACACAGAAACAGAGTTTTGTGGAAATCCAACCACCCATCCATTATCTTTACTCGCGTCTTCCCTTTTGGGTCATTGGGGTCACTGGTGCCCATGTCCAGCTATTCCTGTGCGAAAGGCGGCGGCGGCGGCGGGGGGGGGGTCGCAAGTCCATTATGGCCACAACAGTTTCAAAGTATTTTTCCCTGTAAATGCAGCACTGAGAAAGTTTTCTAGAAATGTTTTCTTCCACACGGTAACACCGAAAATGATCCAAACACTGCAGTAACTATGCAAGGTCTGCATGTGGTGTCGCCATGAAAACACCAAATCAGGACATGGAGCAGCTGCTCTTAACTGTACACACAAGAAGGAAAAAAGGCAAAGATGGCAAATACAGAAACAAGAACTGAATATATGTAGGTGTTTTGACTTTATGCCACTTTAAACTACTACAGTCTTTTAAAACTACCAGCATATTTCCATTTTTACCATACCATACCATACCATTTTATTTATAAAGCACTTTCAACAGGAACAAGTCCACACCAAAGTGCTGAACAAACAAACACGCAACAGGCAACACAGACAGCGAAGTACAACACGAAAAACATAAAAACATTGCAGATCATAAATAAAACGATCCAATATAAATCAGCTGGCATTGAAAGCAATGGAGTAGTAGTGAGTTTTTAACCGGGATTTGAAAACTGAGAGGGAGGGGGCCTGTTTGATGAGCAGCGGTAACTCGTTCCAGAGTCTTGGGCCTGCTACAGAGAACGCCCTGTCACCTCTGCGCTTAAGGCGAGTTTCTGGAACTTTTAAGAGTACCCGATCCTCTGACCTCAAAGCACGTGGAGGGACATATGGGTGTATCAGATCCGAGAGATAGGCGGGGGCGAGACTGTTCAGCGATTTGTAGACATACATGAGAATTTTGAATTGGATTCGAAGATGAACCGGTAGCCAGTGAAGGGAGGCCAAGACTGGTGTAATGTGCTCTCTTTTGCGTGTGCTGGTTAAAAATCGGGCAGCTGCGTTCTGAACCAGTTGTAATCGTGCAATGGTGGCTTGACTGACGCCAAGCAGAAGTGAATTGCAGTAATCAAGCCTAGATGTAATGAATGCGTGAATCACTGTCTCCAGGTTGTTTTTTGATAATATGGGCTTCAGCTTAGACAGACGCCTCAGCTGGAAAAAACAGGATTTGACGATCATGTTTACATGACTGTTGAGTTTCATGGAAGGATCCATTATCACTCCCAGATTTGTGACTTTTTGTTTTTCGGACAGGGGTAGAGCAGAAAGGTCAATGCAGTGGTTCGAGGTTGTGTCATTGGGAAGGAACAATATGGCTTCAGACTTCTTATCGTTGAAGCTTAAGAAATTTAAAGCCATCCAGTCCCTGATGTCAGCCAGGCAGTCGAGCAGAGGTTGAATAGAGCCTGTACCATTTTGTCTTAGGGGGAAGTAAATTTGACAGTCATCAGCGTAGAAGTGGAAGGGTATATTGTGTTTCCGGAAAATAGCACAGAGTGGCAGCAGGTATAAGGAGAACAAGAGAGGACCCAGGATGGACCCCTGCGGAACCCCCCATTTAAGAGCCGCCACTGCAGAAGTAAAATCATTGATGGACACACAAAAAGACCTGTCAGAGAGGTAGGATCTGAACCAGTTTAGGGCTGATCCTGAGATGCCCACCCACTGCTCCAACCTAGCAATGAGGATCTCATGGTCGATGGTGTCGAAAGCGGATGTGAGGTCCAATAGGACAAGCAGCACAGAGTCACCAGTATCTGTGGATAGGAAGATGTCGTTAAAAACCTTCAGTAGGGCAGTCTCAGTGCTGTGGAGGGATTTGAAGCCAGACTGGAATAGCTCGGGGATAGCGTGATCCTCCAGGAAGCACTTTAGTTGGGACTCAACTATTTTCTCTAGAAGTTTAGATACAAATGGGAGTCTGGAGACAGGCCTGAAGTTGGATAATACTGACGGGTCGAGGTTTGGTTTTTTCAGGAGGGGTTGAACAGCAGCATGTTTTAATGATTTTGGCACCACACCCGAGGATAGACTGCTATTTACAATCGAGAGAATGGAGGGACCTAGAGTGTGAAAAACCTCCTTTAGTAGCCGAGGGGGGACCACATCGAAGGGGGAGCCAGATGGTTTCAGGTTGCACATGACCTGCTCTAGAGAGGACAGAGAGACTGGTTCAAAATGGTCACAAACAGCAACAGATTGAGGTGGGATGGATGGATCGTGAGATGGAGGAGAAATGAGAGCCCTGGTGGTTGCGATTTTATCTAAAAAGAAATGTTGGAAGTTCTCGCACAGCTCAGTCGAGGCTTCCATGGGTGATTGTTCAGTGAGGTGGAGAACAGAGTTTAGGGTGGAGAACAGAACTCGAGGGTTACGAGAGTTTGCAGCAATGATATCAGAGAAGTATTGTGATTTAGCAGTTTTCACTGCTTTCTGATATCGGCGCCAGCTCTCTTTTACCATCTGAAAAGAGACCTGCAGTCTGTCTTTTTTCCATTTCCTCTCCGCCTTTCGGCATTGCTGCCTAACAGCCCTGGTCGTGTCATTCAGCCACGGTTCGGCCCTGAGTTTTGGTCTCCTAGATTTAATAGGAGCCACATGATCCAGAGCCTTTAAACAAACAGAGTCAAACTGGTTTGTCAGCTCCTCAGTGCTGGAGAGGAACAATGGGGGCTGAATTAACATGTCATTGTTGTAAACCTCAGTGAAACGTGCGGCAGTTAAATGGTTAACATTCCTGCCTTTACGTGCAGAACTGCATGTTTTAGGGGTTACATGGGGGAGGGTGACCTGAAACTTGACTGGCATATGATCCGAGAATACATTGTCAAAAATGTCCACGCTGCTGCGTTGGAGAGTTCACGTGTTGTGTTAAATTAAATGAGTCCAATAAATCTAAAAAGTCCTTAACCATGGGCTTCTCAGGACAACACACATGCAAGTTGAAGTCGCCTGAAATGACGACCCGAGAATATTTAGCTGTAATTTCCGCCAGGAAATCAGAAAACTCGCTGATGAAGTTCTTAGAACGAGGCGGCCGGTAGACAAGAGCACACAAAGTTACAGGTGAATGGCCTAGTTCAAAAACAGTCAGCTCAAAGCTAGAGCAGGAGACTGGGATGGACAGTTGTTTACAGTCAAAAGTTGATTTGAATATTGTTAATAATCCACCACCACGACCTGATGGTCGCGGGTCGTTAAAAAACAAACAGTTTGGTGGTATTATTTCCGTCAGCGCGCTGGACTCACCCGGCGACATCCACGACTCTGTGATACAGAAAAAGTCCAAGTCGTGATCTTCAAAGTAATCCCTGAGAATGAAGGTTTTGTTGTAAACAGATCGGGCGTTGACAACACAGAACTTGATGGTATCCGAGCTAGCCGCTGATGAGCTGCTAGCAGCTGATGTGCTAACAGCTGATGGGGGAACGCGCATCCGCGGCTCGCTGCCCACAGAGAGCTGCTCCGGCCGCAGATCCCCGTTGTTTTCCTGGTCCGTGCACGCGGGAGACTGGCGATGAGAATCGAGACCATCAGCTGAAGACAGCGAGGCAGAACGCCGGGCTCTGAGCTTCACCAGCCGGCCAGCTCGTGAGCCGCGTTTCTTCCTCCGAGTCGATCGATTTCTCCGTGCAGGCAGGTGAGGAGAGCAACGGAGGAAAACGGGCAGCTCGTCCCCGAGCAGCGGGGGCAGGGGGGGTCTCCCCGAGGTACGGTCATACTGGCCCAAATCAGCGACATCCGCGGCAGCAAAACGTAAATCCAGAAGCTGCTTCCGATCATAAACCAGCTACTTATGTCTCCAATGAAGAACAAACAAAACACAAAAATTCCAAACACCCACAGGAGAGGTGGATACGCAGCCATGCTCATGGGCGCCATCTTGGAAAATTATTGTTTGTCTTTGTGTGAGTGAGGGTGAGGATGAGGTTGGGTCTGAGTGAGTGTGTCTGTGCATGAATGTCCAATTGTCAGGTTGGGACTTAGACTGCACCCTCTCTGATACATCTGAGGCTACTTGGTATCACGCTCCTACCACGTGGACCCCGGGTGGGTGTCTCTTGCCTGCGGGTGTGCTTGGGGCCCTCGCTGTCAGGGGCTGGGCACTTGGGCGTGGGTCGGCTCAACCTGGTGGCTGCCTGGTGGGACTTGAGTCCTCTGGTCCTATCGGGTCTGGACCTGAGGGGTGGGCGTCCCCAGTGCCTGGGCCTCGGTGTCCGGGCCTGGGGCTATGTCAGTGCAGCGGGCTCCGACGGGGGCCTGTGAGTTTGTCGCTGTTGGCCCCCGGGGGTCATTGTGTGTAGTTGCTGGTGGGGCTCTTCCGGTTCTCCTGGAAGAGATCCGGGAGATCCCGCTCTTCCGGGATCTCCCGGATCCCTTGAATCTCTCTAACAGTATGCATACTGTTTATATACACTATGTATATATACACTATGTAGGTATGGGTATGTATATTTATGGAAATCTACTGCAAGGTCATGAATGTTATTAGTCTTTATGCATGTGTGTTTCGTTGCTGTTCTGTCATGTACTTTGCAGGATTGCAGACGGAGGCTTTGGGTGTGTTTGCCTTGTGCTCTTTTTGTGGATAATTGTTGTGTTTTGTTGTCTTACTTTCTGTCTTTCCTTTCTCTCTAAAAAAAAAAATTCATATTGGTGTGAGAGGATGGCTGTAAGGTGAGAAGGGAGGCCATCTATAAAAGGAAATATATATATATATTTTTGATATTACGGAAGGAAAGAGTGCGTTGAGGTTTCTCTGAAGAAAATTTAAGATTAACAATGAATGAAATCATCAGGGGATCAGTAAATGGAAGTTCATCAGAAGAACAGAAAAAGAAAAATCCGGAGCAGCAGAGTAAATCTAAAGTGTGACCCGTCTTGTGGGTTGGAAAGTTGATGAATTGTTGAAAGCCACAGCTGTCCAGGCAGGATGTGAAGTCTCTGCTGAGGGGGTTGTTGTCTTCATCCATATGTATGTTGAAATTGCCCAGCAGGATAATGTTGGGTGAAAGAGCTGTTAGATAGGCGATTAGAGCATCAAAGTCCTTCATGAAAGAGTTGTTCACTTTTGTAGGGCAGTAGATTGTGGCAACAACGGCGGGGGTCGGGCCTGAGAGCAGACACATAGTGTGTTCGAAGGAGGAGGAGGAGGGAAGTGTGTGAACCGGAGTGACCTTCCAGTTCTCGCGGTGTATTATCGCGAGACCTCCCCCAGGGGCCGAATCGCGGGATTTGGCGATGTAAACAAACCCCGGTGGTGTAGACTCATTCAGATGAAAAAAGTCATTTTGTTGTTGTCACGTTTCTGTTAAACAGATGAAATCCAGTTTACGGTCAGATATTAGATTGTGAATAAGCTGACCTTTGCCCGTGAGGGAGTGAATGTTCAGAAGTCCAAACTTTACGGAGGAGGCGGAGGTAGTGACTGGAGCGTTAGCAGACCGAGCTAGGTTGGCTAACGTGTTGCTACTGTTAGTGGTCCGAGCATTGCGGCGCGAAGAATGGCGAGAGTCAGACCAGATGGAGGTTATGGGATTAGCCTTGTCAGCGTTGAGTCGACGGCGAGAGCCCCAGTGAATGTATCTCCGACGAGGATGGAAGGCAATTTCCTGAAGAGGGAGTACAGGCGGGATTGCCGGTAGAAAGTGAAGATGAAGGAGCTCAACGGCTGAGTAATGGAGAAGGCCAGACGCTGGGTGGTGGAGGATGATCAGCAGGAGAGTCCAAACTAGAGCAGGCAGCAGGTAAATCCAAACAAACTGCATGTTTGATGATGAGTAGAAATGCCTAGGCAAGGGTCAGTGAAAAACAGCAGAAAGGACTGAATAAAACCAAAAGAAGAAAAAAGTATGACGAGCAGCGGCAGCCAGGATGTGCCAGCGTTCACTCACTGGAAGTCAACCGGCAGAGCTTGGGAAAAAAGTAACAGCAACACTTCTTGGACGGAATGTCATTGCAACCCTCACAAATAAATTTAACAACCTCAAGAGCTCAACGGTCCTGTCACTCGCCACATTGCTGGATCCTAGATTTAAAGCGATCATATTTTACAGTCCAGAAAAGGCCCAAAATGCTGTACGGAAACTTACAGCTGAATGTGCAGCAGTGGTGAGGCACACACGATTGGAGACTTCACCAGATGATCGCTCACCACAACCGTCAACAAATGCACAAAATCCATCCTCCACAGACAGTTGTACGTTGGTAATTATGAACACACACAGAAACTTGTCCTTGTTCATGACTGTCAAATCTGTATTTTTCTTTCGGCTTCCAACCTTTGGTCAAGTTTTGATCGAGTCGCTACAGTGGCAAGAGCACACAGAAATCATACATCGGATACCACGGTTGAAGTACAGAGATACTTGTCTGATCCTCCTTTGCTAAGATCGGCGGATCCACTGGCCTACTGGGATGAGCACAGAAATGTTTATCCACATTTGTTTTTGTTGGCTAAACGATATTTATGCATACCAGCCTCATGTGTGCCTTGTGAACGTGTTTTCACAAAAGTTGGAGAAGTTGTCAGTAAAATAAGAAATCGCCTGAGTCCAAGAACAGTTGAAAAACTTTTATTCCTAAATAAAAACCTCTGAATTCCCATCCCCTAATATCATGACTGTCTGAGTTACACAAGCACAACCCACCTTCCCTGCACCTACAGTTTTATAAAGCACACCCACTCTCAATCCCAGATACAGTACTAGTAAACATCTACAGACTCAGCTGAACATACAGTAAAACAGAATATAAAACAGTGTGTTTTGTCTATTTCACCACTAGATGTCACTGAAATGAACCTTTGAATGAATGACCCAAGTTCAATACAATCGGCAAAGTGGTTCAATACTGCTTCAGTAGCCGTGTTTCCATCAAGGTTTCTAGCTGCGCATTTTGAAGTATCGCAGCAGAAAAGCTTAATGGAAACGGCAAAATGCGTAGTTACTTCCTCAAATTCGCCAAAAAGTTTATACGCTCGCTTGAGGTGGTTTTTGGGAGCTTCGAAAATGAGCAGATGCGCAAAACGACAGATGGAAACAGATTTTCCGACACAGTTCTGCCGTAGCGAACATTCACGTCACGTGACGTTCAGCTGTTTCCGCTCCGGACAACATGTAACATCGCTAAAACTAGTTTGCATGACAGAATAAATACAACTTGCCCGATAGCAACACATACCTGAAATATTCTCTGCATTTTGACGAGATGTGTGGCCGGGTTCTGTTTTCAACCGCTACTTCCTGTTTACTGTAGACATGCGCAGTGCTGACGTCTGACGTAATGACGCTGACGTCTGACGTAATGACGCTGTGCGTGGCTTGGTAGATGCGCTACAAGCCAGTAGATGGAAACACTTCTGCTTCGCATTAATTTGTATTTACATATTTGCGAGATTTCAAAAATTAGCTCAAAATTCGAAATGAAAATGGATGGAAACACAGCTAGTGCTTCATTTGGCCATCACTACCAGGTCCTCCTTTTCGGGCTCTCCCTGGCTCCCAGCGTTTTTACAAACTGCCTTGAGGCGACGCTCATACAACTGAGGAACTAGGGCGTCAGAGTTTTAAACTATCTCGACAACCTCCTCGTCCTGGTGGGGTCACGCCAGCAGGCCGAGGCCCACACAAACCTGCTGATGGCTCACCTGCAGGCCTTGGGCTTCATAATAAACAAAGACAAGAGTCTGATGCTGCCCAGCCAGACTATTTGTTTTCTCGGTCTCCAGATAGACTCACTGCATTATCATGCTAAACTATCAGAGAGGAGACTATCAGACTTCAACCGGTGCTTGGTTCTATTTCAACACAATCAGATGTTAATGATCAAACACTGTCAGCGTTTGCTGGGTTTCATGGCCAGCATGATCATGGCCATCCCATTGGGCTAGTTGAAAATGTGAGAGTTTCAGCATTGGTTTCACATGAAACAAAGACATGCCCCCCTTAGCACCAGCAGATGAGAATTACTCCATCCTGCCTTTGTGCTTTGAGACAGTGGTCAGACACAATGGCCCTTAGCAGGGGGGTTCCCCTGGGCCGAGTTTTGTCACGAATAGTGGTCACAACAGACGCATCACTATCTGGGTGGGGGAGGATTTGTAGGCACGCGCACGTACGCTGCCTCTGGTCCAAACAGTAGCAGGAGCTGCATATAAATCAACTGGAAATGTTAGTGTTTTTTTTTTTGCTTTAAAGCATTTCAACTGACTGAAACTGATTTGTTAGAAAAATGGGCTTATTCGTAGCAACAACACCTGTGTTATCTCACACATTAACAAAGAGGGGGCACGAAATCCCTGCATCTCCTCCGTCTGATGAGCAAACTGCTACAATGGAGCAGCAAGCACCTCCTGTCACTCAGAGCCACACACGTAACAGGTGTGCAAAATCATGGGTTAGATGCTCTCTCAAGGGGCGCCCTCTGACGTCAGAAGGGCGTCTGCATCCGGAGGTGGTTCAGCAGACATGGCAGAAGTTCGGGAGGGCCAGCGTAGATTGGTACGCCTCAAAACAAAACGCCCACTGTCCTACGTATTGCTCAAAACTGGACGTGAGCGCTCCATTAGGCGTAGATGCTCTGACCACCGTGTGGCCAACATCAGAGCTTCTGTATGCTTCCCCCGGTAGCATTAATCTCAGTGACCTTGGAGATGGTTCACAGACACAGTTTCCAACTGATATTGGTGGCACCACACTGGCCCAAGAGAGCCTGGTTTGCAGAGATAATATCTCTACTAGCAGGTCAGCCATGGTGCCTGCCTCTGCGCAGGGACCTGCTGACGCAAGCCCATGGGCAATTATGGCATCGAAGACCAGAGTTGTGGAACCTGTGGGTTTGGCCCCTGAGAGGTTAAAGCTGACAACCTTTGGCCTTCCTGCTAATGTCATAAAAACAATTCAATGTTCCCGAGCTGACTGAACTCAGTCACTCTATGCACAGAAATGACGTGTTTTTGAGACCTGGTGTCAGGAGAGAAATTTTATTTCATTCTCTAGCACCAAAGGTGGGCGCATGACCGCTAGATAGAGCTAATGCGCTAATCCGCTAACAGCGGACTTAACGTTTTTGTCAGCGTAACAGCGTTATGACTAACTTTTATAATTCATAAGCGGATTTGCGCTACTTTTATTTAAAATGCAGTACCGTTAATAACTAATTATCTATCAGTAAAAACGAAAAAACTTATTTACAGGCTCTTACGCTTGCTCTGTAGCTGCTTGTTTTACCTTTTTCCCCCTTGGTGATGGAGCAGTGGTGAGGGAGGTTTGGAGTGGGAGCAGAGGGAGAACAGACGCGGATCTACCATCTACCATGTAGGCAAATGATGCCGTTGCTCGGGGCCCCAAATCAGGGGGCCCCACCCCGTCCTGGCCAGTCACCTACATCACTAACATTGATTCTGCTTGTTAATGTACATTTAACATAAAAATAATTATAGTTACGATGAAAACGATGATTAAAAACGCAATACAAAAACCGGTCGATTTCTATATCCCCCTACTAAAAATGGACTATTCCATCTTGACATCTTCCGGGTCAGAGGTGAACTCGAGTGCTAACTTTGTGGCTAGCTGGTTGTGCTCGGTTACTTGGATAAATCCGCAGAGAACCCCGTTGTTTCAAGCCAAATTAACGCGGCTGGAGGATTGCATTGTGTGTTTTGTGTCGACCACTCGACGGTGAGTCGTTCGTTTTATGTATTTGGGTTCATTTCGCCAGTTGCCCTCTTCAAAATGGCGGCCACCATTTTGAAGAGGGCAACCGGTGAAATAATTTTTTTAATCCAGCAGATTTGACCATTTGAACCGGTTAAGCTCAGAAAAACCTTGTGCTATACTTATAGCACAAGGTTTTTCTGAGCTTAACCGGTTCAAATGGTCAAATCTGTTGGATTTAAAAAAGTATTTCTCCATCTGCCCCTTCAAAATGGCGGTTAGCGTGTTAGCATTAGCGTCCGCTAGCATTGGTAATACATAAGTGCTTTTGAAATTGCGGACCTAAATAAATCAATAAGTGCTTTAGAAATAGTGGAACTAATTTTTGGATTAGCGCTGCCCAGCACTGTCCAGCACTATTCCTCAGGTCCTCACTTTTCTTCATGAGTTAGTGGAGAAGGGTCGCTCCTTCTCCACTATTAATAAAGTTTATTTGTCTGCTATTTCTGAATGTCACGAAGGCTGGAGGGGAGGCAAGTCAGCTGGCTCCCACCCCCTTGTTATCCGGTTCATGAAGGGAGTGCTACGTTTTAGGCCTCCTAGAAGAAATATAGCTCCACTGTGGGATCTGAACCTGGTACTGGATGCCCTCTGTGACACCCCGTTTGAGCCACTCAAGAGCGTAAATATAGATATTTTATCTTAAAAACTGCTCTCCTTCTGGCTCTTTGCTCTGCAAAGAGGGTGGGTGACCTTCATGCCCTTTCTGTACATCAGATGTGCACTCAGTTTGCACTTGACGGCTCTAAGGTGACGTTACGCCCAAACCCGGCCTAAGTCTCAAAGGTCCCCTCTCTGTCATATAAGAGTTTATCTTTTCAGCTCTCAGCTTTTCCTCCACCCCCAGTGATCACTGAGGAACAGACGCATATGAACGCTCTCCGTCCTGTACGTGCATTACGTATTTACATAGAGAAGACGATGAGCTGACGTAAGACTCAGCAGCTGTTCGTATGCTTTGCTAATCCTATTAAAGGAAAAGCTTTGTCAAAACAGTGCCTCTTCCACTGGGTTACTGAGGCTATTTTTAGAGCTTACAGCTGTAAGGGTAAGCCAGCACCCAGTGGGGTGCATGTACACCAAACCAGAGGCCTGGCCACCAGTGATGGTATAGTTACATTGAAAAAGTAACTTTGTTACGTTACTGATTAGTCCTTGGGAAAATAAACTTAGTTAAGTTACTGATTACTTGATTTGGAAAGTAACTAAGTTAGATTACTAAGTTACTTTATTAGTTACTTTCAGCAGCTGCTGACAAGAACCCTCTGTCACAATACATAAAATTTTTAAATGTTTTTAATAAAATAATTACTAATTAAAAATGTTCAAAAAACATAATGGTCTTTCTTGACTTTATTAAACAGAAATACTTGTTTTTTTATAAAACATAAAATAGTCTGAGTTCATTAAACATAAATACTGTTGATAAAAAATAAGGTAGTATTTCTTGATTTCTGTATCATAAATGAAGGTTGAATGAATTTAGAAATACTTGCTTTATATAAAAATTAGTGTCTTTCTTTACTTCACTAAACAAATAATATTTTTACAAAAAAGACTTATAAAATGTTTATTTTGAAAATGTGTCAAGTGAACAATACGTTTGTATAGGCCAGCAGTCACTCTTTCAGGGATGAAGATGTTCACATCCTTGATAGAGAGGAACAATGGTTTGAGAGTGGAGTAAAGGAGGCCATCTTTGTAAAAACAAACCGTCCATCATTAAACAGAGGTGGAGACCTCCGTGTTCAACTGCCCCCCTCTTATCTCCCTTATTCACAGGGCCTGTTCGCGCTCGTTCGGGCTCCTTCATAACTAGTTAATAACTAGTTGTGTAGTGTATCCACAGGGCCTGTAGACGTGTAACCAGCCCTATTTTTGGGACCTTCTTCACTGGGGTACTAGGTCTTGTTATTGTTGGGTCCAGTTATGACATCAGCACAGTGTTGGTCACTGATTGGTCAGGGAGCGTATTCATAGGTCGGAGGGCGGAGATTCAGTCTTCCACTGAAATCCAATCCGCAGTGTTGCCAGGTGTACGATAATTATTGTATTTGTACAACAATTTTGCCCTCTGTACCATGTAATATCAATAATCCTGAAAAAGGCCAAAAATACGATAATTTGACCATTCCGTGAACGTGTGGTTGTAATCTGTTGCCATCAGCCAGTCAAAAATGTATGTCGGGGTTTTTTGTGAACCCTGAAGGCATCTTGAAAATCCAGCCAATCGTGCTTTTCTAAATGTGACCTACGAGTGACGTGCATGCGTTTGCCTCAGAACAACGGCCATGATTGGCTGAATAGTCTGCTGCGCCCGCCCCATGAGTTAAAAAATTAAAAAAAGCAGAGCTGAGCCGTGTGACACCGGTCTGGAAGAAGTGATGAAAATGAGAGAACATTTATATAAAGTTGAATGTTAAATAATAATAAAGAAATATATAAAGAAAATGTGGGAGTGGTGGCAGAGGTTAAGAAGGTGCGCTTGTGATCGGAAGGTCGCCGGTTCAAGCCCCGGTACCGACAACATCAAAGATGTGGGTGGGATAAGTGAAGCGGTCACACTTGTCTCCACCCTCATCTGCCCCACTCTGGGCCCTTGAGCAAGGCCCTTAACCCACACCATCTGCTCCCCCGGGAACCCTAGATATCAGCTCTCTGCTCCACACAGAGGGCTGTGGTTGCTCGGTGGTCTGTGGTTGTGTCAGGAAGGGCATCCGGCGTAAAAACAACTGCCAAATCTTCGTGCGACTAGATCGCTGTGGTGACCCCTAACGCAGGGAAAAAGCCAAAAGAAGAAAAAATAAAATTAATTAATTAATTAAAAAATAATAATAAAGAGAATGTGGCAGGAAACCTGGGACATTACTGATACTGGAATAATAATAATAATAATAATAATAATAATAATAATAATAATAATAATAATAATAATAATAATAATAATAATAATAATACTTTATTTATAGAGCCCTTTAAAACAACCACAGCTGCAACAAAGTGTTGTACATAAAATCAAGAACATTTAAACACATAAAAATAAAACAATTGTTAAAACATTAAGATCAATAAAAACAATAAAAACAGTGCAGAACAAATTCAGGAAGACATTTACACAACAAAAAAGGTAGGATATACAAGAAACAGGAACTTACTCGCATTAGAACACGACACACGGGCCTTAATAAATATCTTAAAATAATTGGAAAACATACAACAGGACTTTTTTGTGACATGTGCACCAGCAATTTCCCTGAAACGGTTCAACATGTCTTTATGGAATGTCCAGGGTATGAAACAGAAAGAATGCATTTCCAAAAATAAATAAATAAAATGAATATTCAATTTACAATTAGGGATGTTTTTAGTAGTGATATCTGTAAAGCTAAAGATCAAGGTATTATTTCCTTGAAAATACAAACCTAATAGACAGAATTTAGTTGAGTTATTAGATTAATTTTAACCGCTATGAAACAAAACAAGAAGGGGAGGGGGGGGCTCATTAGTTGCCACCAGACATTAATACGTATTATTGTCTATGGTTCCCACCCGTACTGACGCCACAAAGCTGTGAGTGCCTGTTAGACGCTATTCAACAACAGAGTGACTATAGAGCATACTTGTTATTTTGATTATGACGGGTTAGGTTAGTCATCAATGTGTGTACATATATATAAAAATATAAATATATATGTATATATA
>JBBPBX010023942.1:21301-40103 GCA_038048925.1 Garcialebias charrua
TATATATATGCATATATATATATATATATATATATATATATATATATATATATATCCATCCATCCATCCATTTTCTTCCTCTTATCCGGGGTCGGGTCGCGGGGGTAGCAGCCTAAGTAGGGAGGCCCAGACTTCCCTCTCCCCAGCCACTTGGAGCAGCTCCTCTGGGGGAATCCCAAGGCGTTCCCAGGCCAGCCGAGAAACATAGTCCCTCCAGCGTGTCCTGGGTCTTCCTCTGGGTCTCCTCCCGGTGGGACATGCCCGGAACACCTCACCAGGGAGGCGTCCAGGAGGCATCCTAACCAGATGCCCGAGCCACCTCAACTGGCTCCTCTCGATGTGGAGAAGCAGCGGCTCTACTCCGAGTCCCTCCCGGATGACTGAGCTTCTCACCCTATCTCTAAGGGAGAGTCCAGCCACCCTGCGGAGAAAACTCATTTCAGCCGCTTGTATCCGAGATCTTGTTCTTTCGGTCATAACCCAAAGCTCATGACCATAGATGAGGGTGGGAACGTAGATCGATCGGTAAATTGAGAGCTTTGCCTTTTGACTCAGCTCTCTCTTCACCACGACAGACCGGTACAGCGCCCGCTTCACTGCGGACGCTGCACCTATCCGCCTATCGATCTCACGCTCCAGTTTTCCCTCATTCGTGAACAAGATCCCGAGATACTTAAACTCCTCCACTTGGGGCAGGACCTCCTCCCCGACCCGGAGAGGGCATGCTACCCTTTTCCGGCTCAAGACCATGGCCTCGGATTTGGAGGAACTGATCCTCATCCCGGCCGCATCACACTCGGCTGCAAACCGCTCCAGTGAAAGTTGTAAATCACGAACTGATGAAGCCAGTAGGACCACATCATCTGCAAAAAACAGAGAAGCGATTCTAAGGTCACCAAAACGGATCCTCTCAACACCTTGGCTGCGCCTAGAAATTCTGTCCATAAAAGTTATGAACAGAATCGGTGACAAAGGGCAACCTTGGCGGAGTCCAACTCTCACCGGAAACGAGCCTGACTTACTGCCGGCAATGCGGACCAAGCTCTGACACCGGTCGTACAGGGACCTAACAGCCCTTATCAAAGGGCCTGGTACCCCATACTCCCGGAGTACCCCCCACAGAACCCCCCGAGGGACGCGGTCGAATGCCTTCTCCAAGTCCACAAAGCACATGTAAACTGGTTGGGCAAACTCCCACGCACCCTCCAGGACCCTGTTGAGGGTGTAGAGCTGGTCCAGTGTTCCACGACCAGGACGAAAACCACACTGCTCCTCCTGAATCCGAGGTTCGACTATCCGACGGACCCTCCTCTCCAGAACCCCTGAATAGACCTTACCAGGGAGGCTTAAGAGTGTGATCCCCCTCCAGGTCTCACTGTCATTGCCCACGTGACCGTTGAAGTCCCCCAGTAGAACAAGGGAGTCCCCAGGAGGCGCACTCTCCAATACCCCCTCAAAGGACTCCAAAAAGGGTGGGTAGTCTGAGCTGCCATTGGAACACACCCTTACTGTCCCCCTTTTTGAATAGGGGCACCACCACCCCAGTCTGCCAATCCAAGGGAACTGCCCCCAATGTCCACGCGATATTGCAGAGTCGCGTAAGCCAACACAACCCCACAACATCCAGAGCCCTAAGGAACTCCGGACGAATCTCATCCACCCCCGGAGCCTTGCCACCGCGGAGCTTTTTAACCACCTCGGCGACCTCAGCACCAGAGATCGGAGAACCCGACCCAAAGTCCCCAGGCTCCGCTTCCTCAGTGGAAGACGTGCCAGTAGGATTGAGGAGGTCTTCGAAGTATTCCGCCCACCGACTCACAACATCCCGAGTTGAGGTCAGCAGCACGCCACCCCCACCATAAATGGTGTTGGTCGCGTACCTCTTTCCCCCCCTGAGACGCCGGATGGTGGACCAGAATCGCCTCGAAGCCGTACGGAAGTCATTCTCCATGGCCTCTCCGAACTCCTCCCACGCCCGAGTTTTTGCCTCAGCAACCACCCGAGCCGCATGCCGCTTGGACTGCCGGTACCTATCAGCTGCTTCCGGGGTCCCACAAGCCAAAAAGGCCCAATAGGACTCCTTCTTCAGCCTGACAGCATCCCTCACTGCCGGTGTCCACCACCGGGTTCGAGGGTTGCCACCACGACAGGCACCAACAACCTTGCGGCCACAGCTCCGATAAGCTGCCTCGACAATAGAGGCGCGGAACACGGCCCACTCGGACTCCATGTCCCCCGCCTCCCTCGGAACGTGTTCAAAGCTCTCCCGGAGGTGGGAGTTAAAGCTCCGTCTTACGGGAGACTCTGCCAGACGTTCCCAGCAGACCCTCACAATACGTTTGGGTCTGCCAGGTCTGACCGGCATCCTCCCCCACCATCGGAGCCAACTCACCACCAGGTAGTGGTCAGTTGACAGCTCCGCCCCTCTCTTCACCCGAGTGTCCAAGACATGCGGCCGCAGATCAGATGAGACGACAACAAAGTCGATCATCGAACTGCGACCTAGGGTGTCCTGGTGCCAAGAGCACATATGGACACCCTTATGCCTGAACATGGTGTTCGTTATGGACAATCCATGACGAGCACAGAAGTCCAACAACAGAACACCACTCGGGTTCAGATCAGGGGGGCCGTTCCTCCCAACCACACCCCTCCAGGTCTCACTGTCATTGCCCACGTGAGCGTTGAAGTCCCCCAGTAGAACAAGGGAGTCCCCAGGAGGCGCACTCTCCAATACCCCCTCCAAGGACTCCAAAAAGGGTGGGTAGTCTGAGCTGCCGTTTGGCGCATAGGCACAAACAACAGTCAGAGCCCGTCCCCCCACACGTAGGCGAAGGGAGGCTACCCTCTCGTTCACCGGGGTGAACCCCAACGTACAGGCACCAAGATGGGGGGCAACCAGTATGCCCACTCCTGCTCGGCGCCTCTCACCAGGGGCAACTCCAGAGTGGAAGAGTGTCCAACCCCTCTCAAGGAAACTGGTTCCAGAGCCAGAGCCATGCGTTGAGGTGAGTCCGACTATTTCTAGTCGGAAACTCTCAACCTCACACACTAGCTCAGGCTCCTTCCCCACCAGAGAGGTGACATTCCATGTCCCAATGGCCAGCTTCTGTAGCCGAGGATCAGACCGCCAGGGTCCCCGCCCTCGGCCACCACCCATCTCACATTGCACCCGACCCCTTTGGCCCCTCCCACAGGTGGTGAGCCCATGGGAAGGGGGACCCACGTCTCCTCTTCGGGCTGTGCCCGGCCGGGCTCCATGGGTAAAAGCCCGGCCACCAGGCGCTCGCCAGCGTGCCCCACCTCCGGGCCTGGCTCCAGAGTGGGGCCCCGGTGACCCGCGTCCGGGCAAGGGAAAACTTAGTCCATTTATTGGTGTTACATGCCCTAGGCATATAATTTATTTTAGTCAGGACACAATATTGTTTAGAGGTTTAGAGCAGAGGCATGAGCTGTTTAGAGGCTGTAGGAGCCTAATTGACTGCAGCTGGTGCTCATTAACCTGCTGCAGGTGGAGGTGCTCCCTCTCTCTATATTAGGTCCAAGCCACACAACAGTGAGAGTTGAAGCAAGCAGAGGTCCCTGCAGCCCCGGAAGCAAACCTGATGAAGAAACAGCAGACCTGATGCAGCAGCAGCAGAAGCAGCAGCAGTGTAAGAGGAGCCATGAAGCCGTTTGGAGCCATTTGAGGAGGCCATTTGATGAGCCTTATGGAGCCATTTGAAGAGGCTGTTTGATTAACCGTTTGGAGCCTTCTGAGGAGGCCGTTTGATGAGCCATTTGGAGCAGAAGTTCGTCTGAAGAAGCGGATGTCATGTGATAAAGCCGACGTTGTGAGATGAAGCCGATGTTGTGAGATGAAGCCGATGTTGTGAGATGAAGCCGATGTTGTGAGATGAAGCCGATGTTGTGAGATGCAGCCGATGCTGTGAGAAGCTGGAGCTGATGACCTGCTGTCGTGTTGTGAGAAGAGTAAGCTGATGACCTGCTGTCGTGTTGTGGGAGACTGGAGTGAGACATGCTGTCGTGATAACCTGGGTGCTGAGGACCAGAGCTGTGAGTGTCCTGCTGGACTTGAAGTTTTTTTTCTTATTATTAATCCTCCAGAAGCTGGATTGGAGAGGTCCAACATTTTCTTTAGAACTTCTTTTCTTTTTGAGGACGCAGAGAGCCTAAAATAAACACTTTATTTTTACCATCTTCTCTGTGTCTCGTGTCCCTGTATGTTACGTGTCTATGGGCTGTAACATATTATGGGGGCTCGTCCGGGATTTGAACGAGACAGGAGCTAATTTTTTTTTTGTTTTTCATCATTTGTGGTGGAAATAATATAATGGGTGCTCGTTGAACCTGTAGAGTGAGTTGTTTGGTCTGTCCGATAGATTTTTGAAGATTTTTTGAAGATTTTTTTAAATGTTTTTGTGGAATTTTGGGCTTTGGTACTATTGGCTTGGAGAGTTTTCGTGTTCGTGGGCTGTAGTGTGTGTGTAGGTTTTGTAGATGGATTATCAGGAGCGTTTAAGGAAGCTTAACGCTGAGCTTGACAGGAGAGCTGCGTTTAGTAGACAGGCGATCTTAGATCAGTTGAGGGAGAATAAACTATTTCTTGAGCGGGAGCAGGCTGCTTTGGAGGAGAAGTCACTGGAACGGCAGCTTGCACATCAAGTTTTTTTAAAAGAACAAGAGCTTAGACGTCAGAGTATTCAAGCTGCTCAAAGGGAACTTCAAATTGCACGACTAAAACATCAAGCCACTCTGGTTAAGAAGAAAGGTCCTTTAAAGCAGGATGAATTTGTTGACATTGATCTGAGTGACTGTTTTTCTCTGAACCAGAAGACGTCCCAGTGAGCAATGTAGCAGAGGAGCCAAGCCTGACTGTCCATCCTGTTCCTCTGTGTACCCTTTCAACCAAATCACAGGAGGTTGTGAGTGTGATACTGGATGTTGTGGAGCCTTTGGCTGGTTCAGCAACAGGGAGTGGATGTTTGTTGTCTGTAGGAGATCAAAAAGGCGTTCAATTCAAGATCAACTGGACTTTATTTGTAACAGAAGACGTTTCGCTCATCATCCGATTCTTTGAAGACTGTGAGAGGGAGAGAGAAGTTATAAGCAAGCTGGGCTGAACGCCTTTTTGATTTATCATGTCCTGGACGACTGAGAATCTTCACCAGCATCTGTAGGAGATGTTCTGTTGGAATTGTTTGTTGAACATGTTAACCATGATTGTGTGTTTGTTGACTCTCGATGCTTTGTCTGCAGGGTGCCTGATGACAGAGCTGGTGCCGCTGACATGGTATTACTGTCAAGTGATGGAAGTGGTGACACGGAGGTGAATGGTTTCCCTCTGGTTGTTATGATTGCAATACACCCTGATCTTCAGACTGGCATCATGGATCAGAATGTTGGTGAGAGTGCTGCTAAAAAGAGGCCGTGTGATGTGAGACCTGATAAGCGACGCCTTTTTGGGTTTCAGGTATTCTGAAGGCGACTGTTAGTTGTGTGCGAAGTGTGTTGTTTTTGTTTTTTTGCTTTGTTGTTAGTGTTGAGGTAGCCTGGCCCTCGCCATTCCTGCACAGCTCCGCTCAATTCTATTTCCCTTCACAGTTGGGTCTGGGATTTCTTTCATAGACAACGATTTCTCCGGTCGATTTTTGACCGGACCAATCAGAGAACAGAAGGCGGAGTTTTGAACGACGTCGACTGACGTCGTCAGTTAAAATGGCTGCCGCCACGAAGGAATTTTCCAGAAAACAAGGTAAAAAACTATTATTTCTTTCCTGAGAAAAACTATATTTCTTAGCTGACGTTATATCAGAAGGGTTCCTGAGCTTAACAGTTCCTAAATCAATTCACAAAATGGTCAAATCTGCTGGATTTAAATAGTTTCGGTTTGACATTTTCCAAACAGCCTCAGGGTGCGCTACGAAAATAAATGATAAAAAATCGAATTTTATCTCAAATGTTTCATCCAGGCCAACAGTCAGTAAATTAAAGACATATAATTACACACTGGTAGCAGAAAAAATATCCACCGAGTGGTTTCTGAGCTTTTTATCTGAATAGCCTGGACCTCGCCAGGCTAAGCTAACAAAACTCCGCCTTCTGTTCTCTGATTGGTCCGTTCAAAAATCGAACGGAGAAATCGTTTTCTATGGGAGGAATGCCAGACCCTAGTCAGAAGCAAAGTGAAGGACAGGGTCTGGTTTTAACCAGGCTAGTGTTGAGGGTGTAGTGTTAAGACTTTTTGGTTTCATTTACATGGGTGATGAGCGTGGTGTAATATGGCTGCATCTCCCATGTAATTTCTTATGTGGGGGGGTGTTACATGCCCTAGGCATATAATTTATTTTAGTCAGGACACAATATTGTTTAGAGGTTTTGAGCAGAGGCATGAGCTGTTTAGAGGCTGTAGGAGCCTAATTGACTGCAGCTGGTGCTCATTAACCTGCTGCAGGTGGAGGTAGTTGCTCCCTCTCTCTATATTAGGTCCAAGCCACACAACAGTGAGAGTTGAAGCAAGCAGAGGTCCCTGCAGCCCCGGAAGCAAACCTGATGAAGAAACAGCAGACCTGATGCAGCAGCAGCAGCAGCAGAAGCAGCAGCAGTGTGAGAGGAGCCATGAAGCCGTTTGGAGCCATTTGAGGAGGCCATTTGATGAGCCTTATGGAGCCATTTGAAGAGGCCGTTTGATTAACCGTTTGGAGCCTTCTGAGGAGGCCGTTTGATGAGCCGTTTGGAGTAGAAGTCCGTCTGAAGAAGCGGATGTCGTATGATAAAGCCGACGTTGTGAGATGAAGCCGATGTTGTGAGATGAAGCCGATGTTATGAGATGAATCCGATGCTGTGAGAAGCTGGAGCTGATGACCTGCTGTCGTGTTGTGGGAGACTGGAGTGAGACATGCTGTCGTGAGAACCTGGGTGCTGAGGACCGGAGCTGTGAGTGACCTGCTGGACTTGAAGTTTTTTTTTTTATATTATTAATCGTCCAGAAACTGGATTGGAGAGGTCCAACATTTTCTTTAGAACTTCTTTTCTTTTTGAGGACGCAGAGAGTCTAAAATAAACACTTTATTTTTACCATCTTCTCTGTGTCTCGTGTCCCTGTATGCTACGTGTCTATGGGCCGTAACATAGAGGCTACTCTCTCATTCACTGGGGTGAAGCCCAATGTATAGGCACCAAGATGAGGGCAACAATAATGCCCACTCTTGCTCGTCACCTCTCACCAGGGGCAACTCCAGATTGGAAGAGTGTCCAACCCCAGTCAAGGAAACTGGTTCCAGAGCCATGCTTCGAGGTAAGCAACTATTTCTAGCCAGAACCTCTCAACCTCACACTCCAGCTCAGGCTCCTTCCCCACCAGAGAGGTGACATTCCACATCCCAACAACCAGCTTCTGTAGCTGAGGATCAGACCACCAAGGTCCCCGCCCTCAGCCACAACCCATCCCACATTGCACCCGATCCCTTTGGCCCCTCCCACAGGTGGTGAGCCCATGGAAAGGGGGACCCACATCCCCTCTTCAGGCTGTGTCTGACTGGGCTGCATGGGTAAAAGCCCAGCCACCAGGTGGTCGCCAGCGTGCCCCACCTTCAGGCCCAGCTCCAAAGTGGGGCCCTCCGGTGACCCACATCTGGACGAGGGAACATTGGGCCTCATGCATGAACCGTTCGTAGGCACAGATTTGTTCTTAAACTGTGCGTACGAGTGATTTAGGATCATTTGTGGCATTCAACAATGTTTTCGTATCCTAGGATTTTTTTCAGATACGAACAAAATTTACGTGTGGTCCGGACTTGTCGTATATTTTACGAGCAGTCGGTCTGCTGTAATCCAGACGGCATTTCTCCACTAATAACTTCATATTTCGTTATTTAGAAAATATTTAGAGTTCAAAAAAGTCACGCACCACAATTGTTTTTGACAATAGGTTCTGTTTGAATTAGAATTATAATTTTAAGTTTAATTTGTCTGGTGTGTCGCGCAGGCTTCAGTGAGTCGTGCGCTCCCCCTTATCAAAGCCGCTCCTCATATTAACACCCAGGTACATAAAATTCCCGTACACTGCCGCAGAACAAGTACAAATTAAGACTGATTTTCATATTGCTGGACTGCCAAACACCATCGAGAATAGACTGTACACACATACAGATCAAAGCACCTTCACCTGACGCATTCCCATTCGGAAGCAATACCACTCCATAAATGTCCAAATTATATCTGATTCGAAATATAACCTGCTATGTGGTTGCGCGATGGCCTGGAGGAACGCGCATGAGTCATTTGTGCTGCAAAACATGTTGGCAAGACGCGTGCCAACATGATTGACCACCTCCTGTCCGTGCTGCGGCGAGATGTTTTTTTGAAGCCATTTTCAGATCAAACCATTTATTCTTTATGTCTGATACTGTACGACCCACGGGAGAACATGCACTATATTAATATGAGGTTAACTGTAGTTTCGAGACACTTTAAAATGCTTCTGTTCAAAAACACATCCGACACTTGCGGGGGGGGGGGGGGGGGGGTAGCGGTGCGCGACAGCGCGACTGCAGAACTTCAATCTCCGAACGCGTAAAGTTCTTTTTACTTCTTGATTTTGAATGAATGGACACTTCCTGCTGTCTGAGGCAGGAGGCGTAGCCTTATATGGTGTTTTGAGGGGTGGGAATTATGTAAATAACCTCTCCCGTGCACGCGCAGGTGTTTAGA
Organism: Garcialebias charrua; assembly: GCA_038048925.1. Taxonomy (NCBI): domain Eukaryota; kingdom Metazoa; phylum Chordata; class Actinopteri; order Cyprinodontiformes; family Rivulidae; genus Garcialebias; species Garcialebias charrua. The sequence goes on from JBBPBX010023942.1 coordinate 30,014, forward strand.
ACAGGTGGAATTCATCAACGTACGCAACTCATTTACACCATGATTTACACACTTTCCCGGAGGATAGAAGATTTTGTTGAATCTGACGTGGCATGTTCGTACGAACGCTTATACGAACAAAAGTCGGAGAAATTTAGGATAAGAATACGAACATGTTCGTGCATGAGGCCCATTTTTTCCAATGATTGTACTCATCATATGGAGTCTTAAATAAATAAAACGTAAATAATGCTTTTACTAATATTACCTCAGACAGACAACAATAAAAACATTTGAGGGCATACGTTTATTGATGCTAATTATCTGAATCAGACATAAGATTTGACCAGTTGTCCTCCAGAAGGGAGACCTTTGAGGCTTGATCTCCTGCTGGAAGTGACATCATCATGTTGCCAGGAAAACAAGGACACTTTCATGCATCTTTAGCACAAACAAAAGGCATTTGTATGTAGCACACATCATCATACACGCGATCTTCTCCTATAAAGAATGGAAAAAAAACATTGGAGAACATTGATATGTCTTCCCTTAAATATTCTTTCTTGTGAAATGAATAGTAGAAAACAAAAAAAAACTGACAACAATGTATGAACACCATGTTTTGTCTTCAATACAGAGCCAAACAGGTGTCATAAAGAACGACCAGATAAAATCATGTAATTATTTCAGATAAAATGACCCACAAATTAAACCTAAGTCTGTTGTTCACAGTGGAAACATCAGTTTAAAGAGCAGTTATCATCTTGTGTACCATTCACGTTGATATCCGTGCAGGGCGGGTGTCCACCAATGTGGTTTGGTTCCCATGCCCATAAGGAGAACTCTGAGCCATCACTCCACATCCACTGATACTCCTGTGGGAGGAAGATTTCAAAGAGCATAAAAAGAAAGAAATGATGATTGTATAAAGATTTACAGAAAACTATTTCCTCTAGTTAGATTGCTACACAAAACCCTGACCCCAGACCCGTTGAAACTCGCCGAGCCTCCAAGCCAAGATGTTGTGTTGGTTCTGGTAGCTTCCACAATGAGTCTCTTGATGAAGTTGTACTGATGTCTGTCATGAACGGAGGCCAAATGTCCACCAAGGTCAACACAGTAACTCTGTGTGGAAAGATGGCAGCATAAACACATCATCAAATCTTTATCATTGTGATGAACTAGTTGTATAGGAGGCAACTATCATGGCAGTAATAAACTATCTGTGAAGTCTCACATTAAAACTGGTCTTCATCATTTTTTAGAACTATCAGGTTGAAAACTGATTAAAGCTAAAATACGAGCCATCAAAGAACGTCCATGACCAATGAACAGATTCCTGCCTTAGATCATCCACAGGTGTCTAAGACAGTTCTACATAAAAATGCAATTGGATCTAACATAAGAAATAATAATAATAATAATAATGAATTCAATTTATAACGCACTTTTCATTAATGAAAATCTCAAAGTGCTACAAGGTGCAACAGAATTAAATGTCAATAAAACAAATAATAAAACAGTTAAAATCAATAACAGTATCAGCTAAGATCAAAAGTAGAATCATGAGGAGGTAGAGTATGCTCGGTTGAAAAGAAAGGTCTTCAAGCCGCTCTTTTTTATTTTTATTTTTTTTATTTATGTAATTTATTCATCTCAAATCAAAACATAAAACAACAAATTCAGAACATATATAGAAAGCAAAAAAACAGATTTAAAATGAAAGGAAGCAGATGAAGAATAAAATTCTTATAATATCTGCCCCTTTTAAAAACAAAATTCTGTTTAACACTCAAATCAAACAATGATCATACATTAACAAAAATTCATAGCCCATAACAATTTTTGAAGATTAATAAATTAACAATTTTGCATTTGTAGATATCTATTTAAGAATTTGCGTTTAATCAACTTTTTAAATATAGGTTTTGATTCAATTTTTTTGTCATCATTTTCCAAACCATTCCATAAATCTATTCCATGCATTAAAGTAAACCGACCCTTTAAACTGGTTCTATAATGTGGCTTAACAAAAATGTCTGTTCCCTTAAGATTGTAACAGCTTTTTCTTTTTAAAAAATGTCTTTGAATATTATGAGGTAGTTTGTGGTTTTGAGCTTTATGCATTAATAAGTAAATATTGTAGTCTACTAGATCGTAAAACTTCAACAGTTTCATTTTATAGAATAGATTGTTTGTAGGATGATAATAATGCATTCTTGTTATAATTCGTATAGCTCTTTTTTGAAGGATGAAAATAGGCTTTGTTAAGGTTTTGCACGCAGTTCCCCAGACATCAACACAGTAAATTAAGTGTGGTACTATGATTGTATTGTATAACAAATACAAGGCATTGTCATTCAGTAAATCCTTTGCTTTATATAATACTGCTATGGATTTGGACAATTTAGTTTTTACAGAATTTACGTGTTGTCTCCATGATAATTTATCGTCAATAATTACACCTAGAAACTTCATTTCACTGACTCTCCCTATTTCCACATCATTAATTTTGAAGGGAAAAACTGAGGTTATCTTTTTTTTGCTAAAAATCATATAATTGGTTTTATCAATATTCAATGATAACTTATTTAAATTAAACCAGGTTTGTATATTAACAAACTCATTATTCATCAAATCAATCAAATAATTCAAGTCATCACTAGAACAAAAAAAAGTAGTATCATCAGCAAAAAGAACACATCTAAGCATACTTGACACATTCATCAAATCATTTACATATATAATAAACAATTTCGGTCCAAGCACAGAACCCTGCGGCACGCCACATGAAATATCACAGAGGCCAGATCTTACATTGTTCATATGTACAAATTGTTTTCTGTTATGCAAATAACTACGTATCCAATGCAGAGCTGTTCCTCTAATACCGTATTTGTCCAGTTTTTCGAGTAGAATTGAATGGTCGATAGTGTCAAATGCCTTTCTTAGATCAACAAAAACACTTAGACAATATTGTTTTTTATCAACAGCTGTGATGACATGTTCCATCAATTCCATGAGAGCCATGGAAGTTGAGTTATTTGCTCTGAACCCGTATTGACTTTTACTTAATGTATCATGTTTATCCAGAAATAAATCAAGTCTACTTACAAATAATTTTTCTAAAATTTTGGAGAACTGCGGTAACAAAGATATGGGTCTGTAATTGTTATATAAACATTTATCGCCATTCTTAAAAAGAGGAACTATCTTGGCTATTTTCATTCTATTCGGGAATATTCCAGATAAAAAAGACAGATTACAAATGTATGTGAATGGCTCAATGACATAGTTCATTATTTCCTTCACAACCATCATGTCCATGTTTTCACAGTCTTTTGATCTTTTATCCTGAAGTTTGTTAACCACCATCATGATTTCTTCTTTATCAGTTCCTTTGAGAAACATACTGTTCATACAGCTATCAATTGAATGACTCACATTTATATCCGTTTTTGGTATTTTAGAAGCAAGGGTAGATCCCACATTTGCAAAATAATTGTTAAATCCATTCACTATTTCTTTCTCATCACGGATTTCAACATTATTTTCCACAAAATATTTTGAAGTACTCGTACCAACCTTGTTTTTATTTAAAACATTATTCATTATTTTCCAAGTTGTTCTTATATCACCACTGCTTTTATGTAGCAGTTTACTATAGTATTCCTTTTTTTGTTTTCTTATAATCCCTACTAATTTGTTTTTATATTTTTTATATTTTGTCTCAGTATCAACTGTTTTGGATTTTATAAAACATGAATACAGATTATTTTTTTTTTTACATGCATTTCTCAGTCCTTTCGTCATCCATGGTGGATCGATTATATTTTTATTTTGTTTGTCATTAATTTTCACACAATTTTTATTATACAAAGCTTCTAGTATATTCATAAACTTATCATAGGATTCATTTACGTCATTTACATATACATCATCCCATTTTTGTTTATTTAGATCATCTTTTAAGTTGTCTAGTGCTTTTTTTGATGTGATTATTAATTTATTATTTTTTCTAATAATTTTCTTGCAGAGGAAATCATTTTTATAAATTATGAAAATTGGCAAATGATCACTAATATCAGACATCAAAATACCATTTGTCACATCCCCGTTTATGACATTTGTGAAGACATTATCGATTATGGTGGCACTATGAGATGTTATCCTTGTTGGTTTTGTTATTAATGGAAAGAAACTTAAACTACTCATTGAGTCTAGAAATATTTCGGCGTTATTATAATCAGTTTTGTTCCCAATGTCAATGTTGAAGTCACCACACAAGAAGACTTTTTTGTTACTGCATTTCACTAATAATTCATTGATCTTATCAGTGAATTGATCTATCCTTGATTTTGGTGATCGATATACACAACTTATTAGTATGTTCTTATTTTTTTTATTTATTATTTCTATTGTTATCATTTCTAACAAATTGTCAACAACTGTAGACATCTCTTTTTGTATCCTACACTCTATTTCACATTTAACAAATATAGCCACCCCTCCACCTCTCTTATTTTGCCTATTTCTATAATACAATTCATACCCTTCAATATATACATTTTGAATATTTCCATCATGTAACCAGGTTTCTGATAAAGCAACTATTGTAAAAGGTGTATCAAATGTTTTCAAATAATCTGATATCTCAGATATTTTTGCATTAAGGCTCCTACAGTTTATATGAATAATTGAGAGTGCTTCACTTGTCTTACTAATTTCCTTAAACTGCTCAATATTATAATAATTGCTATCCGTTGTAGTTGGAAAAAGATTACCATTAATTACATCATCTACATTATATATTTTGGATTGTGATTCATCGTCCATTAAATTATTTGGTATAGGTGTTCGTCATAGTATTTAGCCCATATATTGTATGTTCAGAAAATTCCTAATTTCATCATCACGTTAGCTCATTTTCAATCTTTCCAGGTCTTTCAGATCTTTCACCAATTTGGCCTGTGATCCTTCTTGTATTTTTATCCATATTTTTCCATTTCTTGTCCAAGTAGCAAATATTTTCTTCTGGTTTTTTAGCTTCCTTGCTTCATAAGCAATGTTACTATTTTTTTTTGTTAAATGTTCATTAATGTAAACCTTTGTTTCCTTCAATTTTTTTGCCTGCCTCATAACATTATTTCTTGCTTTTCTGCTTATGAATCTTATAACAATTATTGGCTTTTCTTTATCCTTATTATTGGGCAGGGTGTGGCATATTGACACATCCTCATGACCAATATCGATCTCCTTATCTTGTAGATAGGCCACAACCTGCTCCCCAAGAGTCTGCAATTCACTCTGTGATCCATCTTCTGACCGAGGCTTCACCACCAGTCCCGTGATGACAAGATTGTCCTGTCTTGCTGTCTGCTCCAAATCATCAACTCTATGTTCCAGCTCCAGAATTTTCTTATCTTTAACTTCCATTTGCATTTTCAGTTTTTTGATTTCCTCAAACAAACCCATCAATAATTTCTGTTGCGATTTCAGATCAGTTAGTTCAGAACTCATAAAGTTTAGAGATTTCCTAATTTCCTCCATATTGTCTAGATTTTGATCAGGTTGCTCCTTTTTTTGCCTTGATTTGGTTGACATAGTTCAAAATGAGAAGACTACCCGATGGCAGTAACTACACTCTGAATCTATTGGCAGTATTTCCCAGTTATTTTCCAGTGGCAGTGTCTGTCCACCATACCTGGCAGTGTCTGTCCACTATATCTGGCAGTGTCTGCCCACTATACCTTGTATTATCAAGGCGGATCCTGCTTGGTCAGCAACTGTAGAATCCCAGCTGGTGACTATTTGTCCACTCGGATCCCACGTCACAATGACTCCACAGAATCACGGTCTTAGGCAGACTCACAGAAGTCGTATCGAAGCTGCCGCTCCAAGCTCTCCACCACCGCCTCTCACAAGCCGCTCCACNNNTCGCCTCTCCCAAGCCGCTCCACCTCAGCCCTCCACCGCCGCGGTTTTACCTCAGCTCACCGCCGACGTCTCCGCTCCACCTCCACAGCCTCCGCTCAACCTCTCCTCAGCCTTCCTCAAGCCGCCACCACCTGAGACACCGAGACTGCTGGACTATCAGGCACCAGTAGTCCGATGAGCCCGAAGCAACGAGGGCCACTGAAGGCGAAGCTCACAAATCCACCAGCCCTTCCACCGCAGCCGCTCCCCTGCAGCCACTGTAGACGCCACTGTAGACGCCACTGTAGACGCCAAGTCTTCCAGGCACTGGCACTCCCGAGAGCCAACTTCGGAGGCGATGGGAAAAAAAACACAGCCACCAAAAAACAGAAAAAAGGAAGAACAACTCAAAAAAGGCAAGTGTTCATTCCAATTCTTGTTTGAAATGAGTGTTATATTAATTTAGACTACCGTGACTTCTACTGCGTTCATGCGCACGGCAGCTCACGGCAGCCATCTTTTCATGGACATGGAACCATCTATGAAATGGATTTCCTGAATGTGAGGCGGGTCTTGTTACTCTGGGTTCATGAGACACGCCTCCGTTCAGGAAATCCATTCCATAGTTTGAAGCCAACGTGCATCATGGATCGGAACTATCGGCAGTTTGGATCAAAAAAATCAGATACGTAAATTATGCTGGTATCGGAGGCTGATACCAATACCGGATCGGACCCATCCCTACTCTTGATGCACATTTCTGCTTTGACCCCCTAAAGATCTGACACATGAAACCATAATCTGGTTTAATCTAAAGCCCGATGCAGAGCTCAGCGTCCTCCCTAGACGCCACACACGGCACATTCTGTGCGCGCCTGTTCACCGGGCAGAGCTCTGCTTTCTTCTCACGTTCTCTGTGAGCAGCTGCACGCGGAGGGGGACTGAACTGAGGTCGCTGATTGGTCAGACACCGCGCATCGCGAACGCGCTCGTAAAATTGGAGCTTGGCGCGTTCGCATGAACGTTCAAAGGGCTTGTGCAACGGCGACCGCCCGGCGCTCACACAGCGGGGCGCCGCGCTCGCTCAAGCGCGGAGCTCTGCGCCGGCCTTAAATGTTATGCTAGATGTCCTTTCTGACATAACTACAGACCACTGAGCTACCCTCTGTTTGGAGCAGAGAGCTACTATCTAAGGTGCCCAGGGGAGCAGATGGTGGGGGTTAAGGGCCTTGCTCAAGAGCCCAGAGTAGGGCAAATGAGGGTAGAGGCAGGTATGAATGCTTCACCTTTCCCATCCATAGTTAACCACAAAATACAATTATTTTGCATCTGGAGGCAAAGATATGAGATTCATAGTTTAGCTCTACTGCATCTTCATCACAATACACCTTCAGATATGGCATGAAGACCATGGTGTAGAGGTAGGGCAGCTGACTTGGGACCAGAAAGTTGCAGGTTCAACTCCCTGCCAAATGCTTACACATCATGGTATCCTTGAGCAAGACACAAATACTTCCTTAAAAAAGTCTTCAGTTAATCCAAAATGCTGTTGCCAGAGTCTTAATTGGAGTTAGTGGGAGAGATCATATCTCTCCAGTTTTAGCTTCCTTCCACTGGCTCCCTGTCCAATCCAGAATTGAATCAAAATCTTGCATTTAACCTACAAAACCCTCATCTACCTAGCTCCAGCTTTTATTTGAGATATTGTTCCATATTTTCCAGAGTACTTTGCTCTCAGACTGCAGGCTTACTCACGGTTCCTAGAGTCTCCAGAAGCAGAATAGGAGGAAGATATTCCAGTTTTCAGACTCCTCTCTTGTAATAATAATAATAATCCATCCATCCATCCATTTTCTTCCGCTTATCCGGGGTCGGGTCGCGGGGGTAGCAGCCTAAGTAGGGAGGCCCAGACTTCCCTCTCCCCAGCCACTTGGAGCAGCTCCTCTGGGGGAATCCCAAGGCGTTCCCAGGCCAGCCGAGAAACATAGTCCCTCCAGCGTATCCTGGGTCTTCCTCTGGGTCTCCTCCCGGTGGGACATGCCCGGAACACCTCACCAGGGAGGCGTCCAGGAGGCATCCTAACCAGATGCCCGAGCCACCTCAACTGGCTCCTCTCGATGTGGAGAAGCAGCGGCTCTACTCCGAGTCCCTCCCGGATGACTGAGCTTCTCACCCTATCTCTAAGGGAGAGTCCAGCCACCCTGCGGAGAAAACTCATTTCAGCCGCTTGTATCCGAGATCTTGTTCTTTCGGTCATAACCCAAAGCTCATGACCATAGATGAGGGTGGGAACGTAGATCGATCGGTAAATTGAGAGCTTTGCCTTTTGACTCAGCTCTCTCTTCACCACGACAGACCGGTACAGCGCCCGCTTCACTGCGGACGCTGCACCTATCCGCCTATCGATCTCACGCTCCAGTTTTCCCTCATTCGTGAACAAGATCCCGAGATACTTAAACTCCTCCACTTGGGTAAGGACCTCCTCCCCGACCCGGAGAGGGCACGCTACCCTTTTCCGGCTCAAGACCATGGCCTCGGATTTGGAGGAACTGATCCTCATCCCGGCCGCATCACATTCAGCTGCAAACCGCTCCAGCGAAAGCTGTAGATCACGAGCTGATGAAGCCAATAGGACCACATCATCTGCAAAAAACAGAGAAGCGATTCTAAGGCCACCAAAACGGATCCTCTCAACACCTTGGCTGCGCCTAGAAATTCTGTCCATAAAAGTTATAAACAGAATCGGTGACAAAGGGCAACCTTGGCGGAGTCCAACTCTCACCGGAAACGAGCCTGACTTACTGCCAGCGATGCGGACCAAGCTCTGACACCGGTCGTACAGGGACCTAACAGCCCATATCAAAGGGCCTGGTACCCCATACTCCCGGAGTACCCGCCACAGAACCCCCCGAGGGACGCGGTCGAATGCCTTTTCCAAGTCTACAAAGCACATGTAAACTGGTTGGGCAAACTCCCACGCACCCTCCAGGACCCTGTTGAGGGTGTAGAGCTGGTCTAGTGTTCCACGACCAGGACGAAAACCACACTGCTCCTCCTGAATCCGAGGTTCGACTATCCGACGGACCCTCCTCTCCAGAACCCCTGAATAGACCTTACCAGGGAGGCTTAAGAGTGTGATCCCTCTATAGTTGGAACACACCCTACGGTCCCCCTTTTTGAATAGGGGAACCACCACCCCAGTCTGCCAATCCAAGGGAACTGCCCCCGATGTCCACGCGATATTGCAGAGTCGCGTAAGCCAACACAACCCCACAACATCCAGAGCCCTAAGGAACTCAGGACGAATCTCATCCACCCCCGGAGCCTTGCCACCGCGGAGCTTTTTAACCACCTTGGCGACCTCAGCACCAGAGATTGGAGAGCCCGACCCAAAGTCCCCAGGCTCCGCTTCCTCAGTGGAAGACGTGCCAGTAGGATTGAGGAGGTCTTCGAAGTATTCCGCCCACCGACTCACAACATCCCGAGTTGAGGTCAACAGCACGCCATCCCCACCATAAATGGTGTTGGTCGCGTACCGCTTTCCCCCCCTGAGACGCCGGATGGTGGACCAGAATCGCCTCGAAGCCGTACGGAAGTCATTCTCCATGGCCTCTCCGAACTCCTCCCACGCCCGAGTTTTTGCCTCAGCAACCACCCGAGCCGCATGCCGCTTGGACTGCCGGTACCTATCTGCTGCTTCCGGGGTCCCACAGGCCAAAAAGGCCCAATAGGACTCCTTCTTCAGCTTGACAGCATCCCTCACCGCCGGTGTCCACCACCGGGTTCGAGGGTTGCCACCACGACAGGCACCAACAACCTTGCGGCCACAACTCCGATAAGCTGCCTCGACAATAGAGGCGCGAAACATGGCCCACTCGGGCTCAATGTCCCCCGCCTCCCCCGGAACGTGTTCAAAGCTCTCCCGGAGGTGGGAGTTAAAGCTCCGTCTTACGGGAGACTCTGCCAGACGTTCCCAGCAGACCCTCACAATACGTTTGGGTCTGCCAGGTCTGACCGGCATCCTCCCCCACCATCGGAGCCAACTCACCACCAGGTAGTGGTCAGTTGACAGCTCCGCCCCTCTCTTCACCCGAGTGTCCAGGACATGCGGCCGCAGATCAGATGAGACGACAACAAAGTCGATCATTGAACTACGACCTAGGGTGTCCTGGTGCCAAGAGCACATATGGACACC
>JBBPBX010023943.1:10143-30846 GCA_038048925.1 Garcialebias charrua
CCCTTTTGCTCCTTGCCCCCAACTGCCCTTTTGGTTAAAAATTTTTTTTTAATTTAAATTAAAATTAAAAACTATTAAATTTCCTATTCCTAAGCCCTCCTCTGACACACAATAACATGTACTAAAATTATTTATTTTATTTTATCATTATTATTGTTGTATTTTGCAAGAAAAACAACATAATAAGCCATCCGGTCACGTACCAACACTACATTCCCCACAATGCAACAGTAGTAGTAGGGGTGGGGCCAATCCGATCTGGAGTCGTCTCATGAACCCAGAGTAATAAGACCTGCCTCACATTCAGGAAATCCCTTTCAGTTTTCAACCAGCTACAGTGTGTGGATTGAGTGAGTAACATCTTAGCTAACAGCTAGCCAACTTTTCATCGTAACATGTCCGCTGTGTGGAAGTATTTTACACTAAACACAGCAAGACAGCAACGTGCAACGTCTGCAGAGCCATAGCGCCATATTAAACTGCGGTAAAGTTAGTTTTACGTTGGACATTCGAGCTCTGGGGCTTCAGCGGGACACCACTCTCGCTGAACCGAAACAGGGAGACCGACCGTGGCCAGCTGCGTCCAGTCCGACCCGCTGTCTGACCGTCTCGTAGGAGGGACAGACGGAAAGCGGCTGACCGAAATCAGAAAGCCCGCCCCGGATTGAACAATAAAAACACACCGCTGAAGCCACAGAGCTCAAATGTTCACCGAGAAGTTGTTAAACTTCATCATAATTAATGACCAACAGCTATCAGCTGTATATGAAGGATTTTGCAGCTTGATACTTGCAGCCAACAATCATTAAAAAGCATATTAATTAAAAATCACAAGAAAACTGTGTTAAAAAATGAAACATAAACAGCTACATTATAAAACAATGTAAAATACTAAAATCAGGAACATGTCTGTGTTGATTTATGCAAAGAACTTAGCAGATGTAAAGCTATTTAATGTTTTATTTAATCCATTTATTCATTCATTTAAAAGAGATCAAATAAAACAAATTAATCAAAAAGAAAACAAAGAAGGAAAAGAGTGCAGAAAGAAAAAAAAATCTTATATCACCCCCTTATAATAAACATTGAACCAGTCCGGCCCTTGGCTTGTAGCAAATTTGTTTTCTTGGCCCTCCATATATTTGACTTTGACACCCCTGGCTTGTCCAATAGGGAGCACATCGCCCGTCCAAAACCTATCATCTCTCCATAATAGATATATGTCCAATCTTCTAACTTCCTTTGCTGCATAATGTACATTGCATTTATTCTAGCATTAGGTAAATGTATCTTGAAGGAGAATAGCACTTAAATATATTGTCGGCACCTCCTTCCCCTCACTGCAGGACTTACACAGCAACCGCCTCACTCGGAAAGCCCACTGCATGATAGGTGATCCCACACACCCACTACACAGCTGCTTCAGACTGCTGCCATCAGGGAGGAGACTGAGGAGTCTCCAGGCTCGAACCAGCAGACTGAGAGACAGCTCTGTTCATCAGGCAGTCAGGATGCTAAACACTCTGCCTGCTCTGCCTCCCCTCCCATTTGAACTGCCTTAACACAAAAAACTTTCTCACACATTACCACACAACACAAAGATTTTAACACTGGACTCTGTGTCATCAAACGGGTTATTCACTAAACTCTCGGTCATGTGCTCATTCAGTTTGCACTACTTCTCATATTTGCACTAATGTTTGTATTACATTACTGCCTATAGTCATACTACTGTTTACATTCACTGTTTACATTTATTAATACTGTTTACATTTATTACTACTGTTTACATTTATTACTACTGTTTACATTTACACTACTTTTATATCTACACTACTGCTGATACATATACAGTATTCTCTGACTAGCCTTATTTAAGGATGCCCAATGTGCCTTATGTGCCTTACTGCATATGCCACTTTGCCTCTATACCAACATCAACTACCTCATACATATACTGTGTACATTAACTCATATGCTGCTTTGCCACTCTTTGCAAATGTCAATGCTAGAACCTTCAGTTTATTTTATAGATATACTTTTTATACTTTTTATACTACTATGCAAAAACTCAGGACAGTATTACACTTTTATTATTTCATTTTATGCTTATGTTCATTAAATGTTTAGTGTTTTAGTGTTGGTGTAAATTTTCATACTTTTATACTACTATGCAAAAACTCAGGACAGTGTTACACTTTTACTATTTTATGCTTATGTTTATTAAATGTTTCAGTGTTTTAGTGTTTAAATGGTTACTGTTGCACCGAGGGACTGAGAGAAACGCAATTTCAATCCTGTGTATGTCCTGTACATATTGCAGTTCTGACAATAAAGTTGACTTTGACTTTGAAATAAAAGTCCAACAAGCATATTCATTTAGAATTAAAAATAACTCACCCTGAACTACCATAATAGAAATAATGTATGTAATAACCAATCAAGTTGCTCCTGTCTAATAAAAGCGTACAAATGAAGGGGGGGAAAAACTGTACAGACATTAAGTAAGTTTAGGGTCTGGTTCGCAGAGTATGGAGTTAAATTTGTTTCACAATTATTCAATGGGAAAAAAACTAACCTCAGTTTGTAATCAAAACTTTTGGAATTGTAACAATTTTTTAAAACAAAAACTTTTGTTTAAAAAAACTTTTTCTTTTTTAAATTAAATAACTAATTTTTCTCTCGTGAACTTAAAAAGTTATTTGCAAAACATACACTTTTATTTGCACACATCAGAAATCTTTTTTTTGCTATTTTAGCCTCTCTGCCCACGACGTCATGTGAGAAACTTTGAATGGCAAACAAAAACTTAGAATAGCAAGCAAAGATTTCTGAGATGCGCAAATAAGTTTGTTTTGCAAATAATTTTTTCACTTCATGAGACAAAAATTTGTGATTTTAATTTAAAAAAAGTTTTTTGAAGCAAAACTTTTATTTGTTTTTAAAAAATTACAATTCAAAATGTCTTGATCACAATTTTATTTTATGTAATTGAGGTTAGTTTTTTTTTTTTCCGTACGGCTTCGAGGCGTTTCTGGTCCACCATCCGGCGTCTCAGGGTGGGGGGAAAGCGGCACGCGACCAACACTATTTATAGTGGGGGTGGCGTGCTGTTGACTTCAACTCGGGATGTTGTGAGTCGGTGGACGGAATACTTCGAAGACCTCCTCAATCCTACTGGCACGTCTTCCACTGAGGAAGCGGAGCCTGGGGACTTTGGGTCGGGCTCTCCAATCTCTGGTGCTGAGGTCACCGAGGTGGTTAAAAAGCTCCGCGGTGGCAGGGCTCCGGGGGTGGATGAGATTCGCCCTGAGTTCCTTAGGGCTCTGGATGTTGTGGGGTTGTGTTGGCTTACGCGACTCTGCAATATCGCGTGGACATCGGGGGCAGTTCCCTTGGATTGGCAGACTGGGGTGGTGGTTCCCCTATTCAAAAAGGGGGACCGTAGGGTGTGTTCCAACTATAGGGGGATCACACTCTTAAGCCTCCCTGGTAAGGTCTATTCAGGGGTTCTGGAGAGGAGGGTCCGTCGGATAGTCGAACCTCGGATTCAGGAGGAGCAGTGTGGTTTTCGTCCTGGTCGTGGAACACTGGACCAGCTCTACACCCTCAGCAGGGTCCTGGAGGGTGCGTGGGAGTTTGCCCAACCAGTTTACATGTGCTTTGTGGACTTGGAGAAGGCATTCGACCGCGTCCCTCGGGGGGTTCTGTGGGGGGTACTCCGGGAGTATGGGGTACCAGGCCCATTGATATGGGCTGTTAGGTCCCTGTACGACCGGTGTCAGAGCTTGGTCCGCATTGCCGGCAGTAAGTCAGGCTCGTTTCCGGTGAGAGTTGGACTCCGCCAAGGTTGCCCTTTGTCACCGATTCTGTTCATAACTTTTATGGACAGAATTTCTAGGCGCAGCCAAGGTGTTGAGAGGATCCGTTTTGGTGGCCTTAGAATCGCTTCTCTGTTTTTTGCAGATGATGTGGTCCTATTGGCTTCATCAGGTCGTGATCTACAGCTTTCACTGGAGCGGTTTGCAGCCGAGTGTGATGCGGCCGGGATGAGGATCAGTTCCTCCAAATCCGAGGCCATGGTCTTGAGCCGGAAAAGGGTAGCATGCCCTCTCCGGGTCGGGGAGGAGGTCCTGCCCCAAGTGGAGGAGTTTAAGTATCTCGGGGTCTTGTTCACGAATGAGGGAAAACTGGAGCGTGAGATCGATAGGCGGATAGGTGCAGCATCCGCAGTGAAGCGGGCGCTGTACCGGTCTGTCGTGGTGAAGAGAGAGCTGAGTCAAAAGGCAAAGCTCTCAATTTACCGATCGATCTACGTTCCCACCCTCATCTATGGTCATGAGCTTTGGGTTATGACCGAAAGAACGAGATCTCGGATACAAGCGGCTGAAATGAGTTTTCTCCGCAGGGTGGCTGGACTCTCCCTTAGAGATAGGGTGAGAAGCTCAGTCATCCGGGAGGGACTCGGAGTAGAGCCGCTGCTTCTCCACATCGAGAGGAGCCAGTTGAGGTGGCTCGGGCATCTGGTTAGGATGCCTCCTGGACGCCTCCCTGGTGAGGTGTTCCGGGCATGTCCCACCGGGAGGAGACCCAGAGGAAGACCCAGGACGCGCTGGAGGGACTATGTTTCTCGGCTGGCCTGGGAACGCCTTGGGATTCCCCCAGAGGAGCTGCTCCAAGTGGCTGGGGAGAGGGAAGTCTGAGCCTCCCTACTTAGGCTGCTACCCCCGTGACCCGACCCCGGAAAAGCAGAAGACAATGGATGGATGGATGGATAATTGTGAAACAAATTTAACTCCATAGCAGAGGTCCCATTTTCATAATTTTATAGATTACAGTACACTAAATAGTTGCATTGTGCCCTTGTTTTTCAATTTTGTTATTTATCATTGTTTATTAAACTCTGAAAGCTACGTGACTTTGTTAATATTCTGTCCTAAAATGCGGTTAGATTTTTTTTTTTTAGCACCTGCCCCTTTTGTGGGCTCTGCACGTCCCAAAAATCATAGCTTTGTTACTTTTTACATGGACAAGTTTTTGTATTAGATTTTTTTGTTTATTTTACCTATTCAAAAAACGTCCAATACAAAACTATTCGACAATACCTAAAAACAAGTCGTAAAGTTCTAGTTTACGAGGTACCTTGAACGTGGCGGAAGAGAGAGTGGGTGGGTGGTGTTAAGGAAGAAAGATTACTCGCAGCCGGAGGCAAACCGTGGATTGTGACACTCGTATGGGACAAAACAGGTACTTTGTCAACCCAATTCACCAACTCTCTTTGTGTATTTTAGAATAGTTTCTTTAACCACCCTACATATAACAGCTAATTATTACTATTTCCACAGCGGGACTGTTGACATTCATCGTGTTTAGTTCTGGGTCTGCTCCTTTGTCACGGGCAAAAATCGATGACAAACAGCAAACAAGTGTGCTTCCAAATGAGGGGAAACACATCCCCCCAACACTTAATATTTAGATTGATGCTTTTAATAGAAGGAACACTGTGTGTGTGTAGAAGCTGACGGAAACATGCCGGCGTTTAAATGGTGCGGACCCTTTGTGTGTGTCAAAGTTCGCAGATTGCCAGAATGACGTCACCCGTCAGCGTGATTGTGGTGGGAGCTGGTTGTCGAGGGGAGAACTACTCCCAGTTTTCTTCTATTCATCCTAAACGCATGAAGGTGAGGACATGCTCATATCTGAATATTGACACTAATTAGGTCTAAAGCCAAAACATCTAATATAAATATTTTGCTTACACATATAATTATTTTAATTCATATTTAAATATTTATCCCTGTTTTACTTTTAAAAATCTGCCCACCAGTCCCTGTAGTAAGAAGCGATTCAACTCAAAAAGTAAAATCCATATATGACATGTGCATTTTTTTATTTATTATTTTGATTGTGTGGCAGCAGTTGGTAGAGATGTTGCCTCTCAGCGAAAATGTCGCTGGATCAAATCCTGGCTGGGGGCCTTTCTGGGTGGAGTTTACATGTTCTCTCCGTGCATGTGTGGGTTTTCTTCAGGTACTCCAGTTTCCTCCCACAGACCAAAAACATGCATGTTAGGCTGGTTGGTAACTCTAAATTGTCTGTAAGAGTGAGAGAGTGAATGGTTGTTTGTCTCGTTTGTCTCTGTGTCCCTGCGAGACCTGTCCAGGGTGTCCCCCGCCTCTCGCACAGTGACTGTTGGATATGGGCACCAGTGACCCGAAAAGGAAGAAGCGGGTAAAGATAATGGATGGATGGATGACTATTATGGTTTAAAGCTAAAGAAAACTCAAAATTCTGTTTCTCCAAAAATATGAATATTCCATAAAACCAATTTGAAGTAGATTTTAATGCAGAAATGTTGTCCTGCCCTACTCAAAGGTGTTTTCCACGCAGTGTATTCACTCCAGCTTGGTCAGGGCTTCTTCTGCTTCAATTACTGCTGCATCAATGCAGTGTGGCACAAAAACCCAGGTTGCTTAGACTGATAGCTTTCAGTGTGTAATGAATCTATGGAATATGTGCATTTGGCTTTTCTATTATATTTTAATTTACTAAGATTGGGACTATATACTGTATTCAGGTTGTCGCAGTAGCTGATCCAAGACAGTTTGCTCGCACCAAACTGCAACAGCAGCACGAAATCGAAGATAAAAACGTATTTGAAGGTGAGCATGAAAGCAAAGTATTCAAAATAATTTACATTCTGCCATAAACTTAACCATTAAATCCTTTATTTATTTTTTACTAAATAGACTGGCAGAGTATAGCTGAACGAGAAAAGTTTGCAGATGCCGTGTTAATTTGCACTCCAGATTGTGTTCACAAGGTAAACAAGGTAGTCCCCGACTTACGAGCGCTTTGACTTACGAGGTCCCGGACATACGAGCATGCATCTCATAAAAAATAAAAAAATATATATACAGTATATATATATTTTTTTTTTACTTTTTTTTTTAAATAAATGAATACATGTACAGTACTGGACAGTCACCAAGCACTTAGCCTATCCTAACACAGTTTTTAAAGATGAAGGAATAAGTTGAATTGTCTGCCTTTCACATAAAGGGAGCAAGCTCCCTATGGAGCCTGCAGGGAGGAGGGAGACAATTCAACTGACTCCTTCATCTTTAAAAACTGTGTTAGGATAGGCTAAGTGCTTGGTGACTGTACAGTACTGTACATTTATCTATTTATAAATAAAAAACAATAAAAAAATAAAAATACTGTATATACTGTATATTTTTAATAAATAGATAAATGTACAGTACTGTACAGTCACCAAGCACTTAGCCTATCCTAACACAGTTTTTAAAGATGAAGGAGTCAGTTGAATTGTCTCCCTCCTCCCTGCAGGCTCCATAGGGAGCTTGCTCCCTTTATGTGAAAGGGAGACAATTCAACTTATTCCTTCATCTTTAAAAACTGTGTTAGGATAGGCTAAGTGCTTGGTGACTGTCCAGTACTGTACATGTATTCATTTATAAATTAAAAAAAAAGTTAAAAAAAAATATATTTTTTTTTATTTATTTTTTTACTATGTGATCCTACTTACGAATTTTTGACATACGAGCGCCCCCTAGGGACGGAACTCGCTCGTAAGTCGGGGACTACCTGTATCTATAAATTACATTTCTAAATTTAATGTCTGAGTGTAGATAAATGTACAGTATACTGTTTTTATTCAAAGCATTTGAAAATTTTGACTTTTCTCTTCGGCTAATGGTTTTAATAATCTACTTTGTGTTCCTCAGGATCCTGCAGTGGCCTTTGCAAAGAAGGGCTACCACATTCTTTTGGAGAAACCCATGGCAGTGAGTGTCTGGAGTTGATTATACATAATATAGCTGTTCCTGAACCCACACAAAAATATATTGAATTCATATTTAATATTAAAAAAAACGTTTTTTCATCATGTTGCACTAAGACTTAAAGGTTCAGTATGTAATTTCTGGAACATGCTGGAACTTAGGAAAATTTTGAACAGAGACACGTTTCTGGTCCCTCCCCCTCAGAGCCATATATGGCTCTGTTACCCTTGCTCTGCTGAAATTCAAATTCAAGCTCTGTTTTTATTGGCTGATTCAAATTCAAGCTCTGTTTTTATTGGCTGGTTACAAACTCTGTTTTTATTGGCTGGTTAACGGCGTGTCACTGTGGCTTTTTAGAAATGCTTTTAGAGAAGCAAGGGGACAATAGTTTTTTTCAGAGATTACTTGTCTAATATATGTATGTCAGGAGGTAGTGACAGAGTGAAGAAATATGTTAAAAATATATTGTTAGAAAAGTTACATACAGCTCCTTTAATCCAACTTTTTTGCACAATGTGGCTGTGTGACATCAGACAACTGCAGAGGACTGCACAGCGATAGTGGAGGCTTGTACTCAAAATGGTGTCATGCTGTCGGTGGGCCACGTTCTCCGATATGACCCAGTTATTCACAAAATAAAGGTAACTACCAGTAGTAGAATTTTTATTTTATTTTATAACATAGCCTTGGCTCTTATAAAGACACTTTAGCATTTATTTTTGTAATTAATAGTAATGGCATAGCGTTTAGCTAACAGCTAAAGAGGCATGTCTAAAAAATTAATACTGCAGCACATACACTGTGATTGTCATGGTATGTAAATAATTATATCCATTTTAGTATTTAGCCAATTGTTTTTCATTTATTATTACGGTAGTCAGAATTAGCCTTTCTTTTTCTAGGAGCTCATTGATGCTGGAGTGATTGGTGATGTGATCCATATACAGCACCTGGAGCCGGTAGGAATGCAAATAAAGCTGAAACTAGCCTAACATCAAATACATTTATACTAACATAATTAGATATCATTAGTCTTGTCTTCCTAACAATTTAAGTGACGTTTGAATTTGGAGACTGCATGTAGCAAAATAAAATGGTTTAATTTGTTATAAGGCTTTTGCTGAATC
Organism: Garcialebias charrua; assembly: GCA_038048925.1. Classification (NCBI taxonomy): domain Eukaryota; kingdom Metazoa; phylum Chordata; class Actinopteri; order Cyprinodontiformes; family Rivulidae; genus Garcialebias; species Garcialebias charrua. The sequence continues at coordinate 19,076 of JBBPBX010023943.1, forward strand.
TTGACTCAAGTCTTATTTCTCTGTGTGATCATTTTAAAACATTTCATGTGAAAGACATTATATTTTGTTACACTTACAGCAGACATTTACACATTAAATTTCAGCCCAGGTCTCTCTTATTTACGACAATACAAAAATAACCATAAATTTAACAATAGACATTTTGGGTAGCATAATGATTTAGAATTTGTTACAGTGTTTTTAAGTGAGTTTTTCATTTCCATTGGAAATTGTAAACATAATCTTACACTAAGTGTTAAAAATGCATCAAATGTTCGTTCCAGGTTGGATTTTATCACTTTGCTCATTCATTTGTTCGAGGGAATTGGAGGAATGAAGCAGAAAGCTCTTTTGCCCTGCTTGCAAAATCTTGCCATGACATCGACTTAATACATCACTGGGCTGGAGCGCGCAGGTAAACATCACACAGCAATTAATGATCAACTAGTCTTATCTGCAAGGAGAATGCAGTTGGGTCTTAAAAAATACTCATGGAAATGTTGATTTGTCTGTAGGACAACCTGCACAAATAATTCTGAACGCTTCAATCCTGAAAATATTCTTAAAAATCGAATCAACTCTTAACTTGGTGTTGTTAAAGCGGAAATGTACACTTTGCTTCCTGAAAAATAAATCAATAACTTTTGTACTTGACAGATGTGTAAAAGTGTCATCATTTGGATCTGTCAGCCACTTCCAAAAAGAAAAGAAGGTACATGTTAATTTCTGTCAGTAACAAAGCTGAGATTTTTTCCATCACGTAACAAAACTGAGCCAGTTTGTTGTTAGCCAACAGGTGCTGGAAATCGCTGCCTTGACTGTTCCATAGAAAGACAGTGCCCGTACTCAGCATGCAAAATCTACCTGGACAGAGTGAAACGAGTAAACATGATCGTTATTAAGTTCTTTATTTTATAAATACTGTACCTGACTTCGTTATCAGTGAAAAGCATTTGTCGCCTCCTATACAAGTTTTGAAATGCTGTGTTTGTGTGCCAGGGTCACACTGGGTGGCCAGTATCAGTCATATGCTCCAACTCGTTACCCGACATCGAATCAGTAACGCAGGCTTTGAGGACTGGACCGTACGGCCGCTGTGTCTACGAGTGTGACAATGATGTCTGCACTAACCAGGTCTGAAAACTCCTAACACAGCACTACTACACCTGTTCAACTCATTTACTGTCGTGAAAACTCCTAACACAGCACTACTGCACCTGTTCAACTCATTTACTGTCATGAAAACTCCTAACACAGCGCTACTACACCTGTTCAACTCATTTACTGTCGTGAAAACTCCTAACACAGCACTACTACACCTGTTCAACTCATTTACTGTCGTGAAAACTCCTAACACAGCACTACTACACCTGTTCAACTCATTTACTGTCGTGAAAACTCCTAACACAGCACTACTACACCTGTTCAACTCATTTACTGTCGTGAAAACTCCTAACACAGCACTACTACACCTGTTCAACTCATTTACTGTCGTGAAAACTCCTAACACAGCGCTACTACACCTGTTCAACTCATTTACTGTCGTGAAAACTCCTAACACAGCGCTACTACACCTGTTCAACTCATTTACTGTCGTGAAAACTCCTAACACAGCGCTACTACACCTGTTCAACTCATTTACTGTCGTGAAAACTCCTAACACAGCGCTACTACACCTGTTCAACTCATTTACTGTCATGAAAACTCCTAACACAGCGCTACTACACCTGTTCAACTCATTTACTGTCGTGAAAACTCCTAACACAGCGCTACTACACCTGTTCAACTCATTTACTGTCGTGAAAACTCCTAACACAGCGCTACTACACCTGTTCAACTCATTTACTGTCGTGAAAACTCCTACTGCACCTGTTCAACTCATTTACTGTCGTGAAAACTCCTAACACAGCACTACTACACCTGTTCAACTAATTTACTGTCGTGAAAACTCCTAACACAGCACTACTGCACCTGTTCAACTCATTTACTGTCGTGAAAACTCCTACTGCACCTGTTCAACTCATTTACTGTCGTGAAAACTCCTAACACAGCGCTACTACACCTGTTCAACTCATTTACTGTTGTGAAAACTCCTAACACAGCACTACTACACCTGTTCAACTCATTTACTGTCATGAAAACTCCTACTGCACCTGTTCAACTCATTTACTGTCGTGAAAACTCCTAACACAGCACTACTACACCTGTTCAACTCATTTACTGTCATGAAAACTCCTACTGCACCTGTTCAACTCATTTACTGTCATGAAAACTCCTAACACAGCGCTACTACACCTGTTCAACTCATTTACTGTCATGAAAACTCCTAACACAGCGCTACTACACCTGTTCAACTCATTTACTGTTGTGAAAACTCCTAACACAGCACTACTGCACCTGTTCAACTCATTTACTGTCGTGAAAACTCCTACTGCACCTGTTCAACTCATTTACTGTCGTGAAAACTCCTAACACAGCACTACTACACCTGTTCAACTAATTTACTGTCGTGAAAACTCCTAACACAGCGCTACTACTACACCTGTTCAACTCATTTACTGTCATGAAAACTCCTAACACAGCGCTACTACACCTGTTCAACTCATTTACTGTCGTGAAAACTCCTAACACAGCGCTACTACACCTGTTCAACTCATTTACTGTCGTGAAAACTCCTAACACAGCGCTACTACACCTGTTCAACTCATTTACTGTCGTGAAAACTCCTAACACAGCACTACTACACCTGTTCAACTCATTTACTGTCGTGAAAACTCCTACTGCACCTGTTCAACTCATTTACTGTCATGAAAACTCCTAACACAGCGCTACTACACCTGTTCAACTCATTTACTGTCGTGAAAACTCCTAACACAGCACTACTACACCTGTTCAACTCATTTACTGTCGTGAAAACTCCTAACACAGCACTACTACACCTGTTCAACTCATTTACTGTCGTGAAAACTCCTAACACAGCACTACTACACCTGTTCAACTCATTTACTGTCGTGAAAACTCCTAACACAGCGCTACTACACCTGTTCAACTCATTTACTGTCGTGAAAACTCCTAACACAGCGCTACTACACCTGTTCAACTCATTTACTGTCGTGAAAACTCCTAACACAGCGCTACTACACCTGTTCAACTCATTTACTGTCATGAAAACTCCTAACACAGCGCTACTACACCTGTTCAACTCATTTACTGTCGTGAAAACTCCTAACACAGCACTACTACACCTGTGTCGTGAAAACTCCTAACACAGCACTACTACACCTGTTCAACTCGTTTACTGTCGTGAAAACTTCTAACACAGCACTACTACACCTGTTCAACTCATTTACTGTCGTGAAAACTCCTAACACAGCACTACTACACCTGTTCAACTCGTTTACTGTCGTGAAAACGCCTAACACAGCACTATTACACCTGTTCAACTCATTTACTGTCGTGAAAACTCCTAACACAGCACTACTACACCTGTTCAACTCATTTACTGTTGTGAAAACTCCTAACACAGCACTACTACACCTGTTCAACTCATTTACTATCGTGAAAACTCTGTCCTAACAAAAAATTATACGCTTGTAGTTTACACTGTGTTCAGCAGTGGTGGAGAAAGTACTCAAACACTTTACTTAAGTAAAAGTACAAATAACAGACAAAAATGTACGTCTAGTAAAAGTAGAAGTACCATATGAATGTTTTTACTTAAGTAAAAGCAAATAAGTACTTGCTTTAAAAAAATACTTAAAGTATTAAAGTAAAAGCTGAATGTATTACCTAATGCAATGGTCTATACAATATCATAAGTGTGCGTATTGTATGTATATTTTCTGTAATACATTAATAGTGTTGAGTCATTTTAATGAACAATGCTGCAGATAATACTTTTTTATTGTGTTTACTCTGTGACGCAGTTCACACTTGGTCTTGTGATTCTGTGCGTCAGAATTTCAGGGATGACATCCAGAGTTAAATGTCATTAATTAAAATGAGAGAGGAATGATTATACCTTTGAAAGTTTTTATTTTAAACCAATGTGTCATTTTAACTGCAGTAAACACATTGAAGTAAAAGTTGTCTGCCTGAAAAAGGGAGCATTAAACCTAACTAAAAGGAACAGGCTCTGATCATTTCAACTCGTTTGTCATTGACTCTAGTTAAAATACTGTCTAGTCAACCTTGTAATGGGTCAATAGAACAATATTTTAACTTTCTGACACCATTTTCGAAACGTAGACCCGAGTGTAGAGCCATCTCTTGTCTCCAAACATCCCATGAACTGACACATTTTAATATTGCAGCGATAATTTATTGTTCAAGTTCAGAATAAGTTGTTTTTCAAAGTTTTTTGAGTCCAGTCTGACTCTTTTGGGAGAGAGAATCTGTCCTGCTGTACTGAACAGTCTTTCAATAGTCTTTCAATAATCTTTCAATAAGGTAATGAATGGGTGGTGTGTATCTTCTGGCCGACTTTCCGTGGTGGAATCCATTTTGGGTGTGTTAGTGGTGTTGTGGGTGCTCCCAGCTAAATGACGTATATACTAGAACAGGGGTCACCAACCTTTTCTAAACTGAGAGCTACTTCGTGGGTACGGAGTCATACAAAGGTCACCAGTTTGATAAACTCTTCGGAAATAACAAAGCGTAAATTGAAAAAAATGTATAATAAACATATTTTTAAAAACATATTTTTAAGATAGACATTTTAAAATATATATAAATACAAAAAAAACTGAATAAAATGAAATTTTAAATGCAGCTTCGTAGTGAGTTGTGCTATTTTTAGAACAGGTCCGCGGGCACCTCAAATGGTCCTTGGGGGCACCTAGGTGCCCGCGGGCACCATGTTGGTGAACCCTGTACTAGAATATACGTCATTGTTCCAGCTCTTCTTGAAGACGGGTCTAACTTTACCTGTCCACTTTGCGGTGATTCCATGGACCAACTCCTCTCTCGACATCAGTTACTTTCAAACTGACGACAAATCAAAAAACTGCAACGTGAATGTAACTTGTAACTCAACACATTATAGAAATGTAGTGTAGTAGAAAGTACATATACTTCATGTAAAATGTAGTGGAGTAAAAGTAAAAGTACCCACATTTAATTCTACTTAAGTACAGGTACATGAAAAATGTACTTAGTACAGTAACAAAGTATGTGTACTTAGTTACATCCCACCACTGGTGTTGAGTGGTGAACAAAGTCTGAGAAATGGTAAATAAATACTGTTATCTATTTTCTGACATGAAAATAAGTAACATATAATCTCTCTGTAATTGTAATTTAATAATTAATGATTCAAAGGCACTATAAGTAAAATACCTGTATGTACACTCATCCCAAGAGGTTCATCACTTCAAAGTTTGTTGTCTTGTTTATCTGTTTTTTTTTTTTCAGGTTGTCAACATGGAGTTTGAAGGGGGGTTGACAGCAGCCTTCTCTATGGTGGCGTTCACTAAGGAGATATGCAACCGAAAAACAACCATTTATGGCAGCAAGGTACGACTCCAGTTCAGATTTTGAAATAAAATCTAAATTTTCATTGTTTCTTGTATTTTTCTAATGAACTTTGTCTTCACAGGGGGAGTTGTCCTACAGCAACCAAGAGATTTGTGTGTTTGACTTTCTGACTGAAAAAACAACAAAGCACACAGCAAGCTGTGACGCACTCAGACACTATGGCATGGGTGGGCATGGCGGGGCAGACTACCACCTCATGAACGCCTTCATTTCTGCTGTGGCAGTGAGTGCTTGCACATTATGCTCCACTCAAAAATCAGCTTATTCATTTTAAAGCTCTAATTTGAAACATAACCTTTCCTCCCTTTATGTGTGCAGAATAATGATCCGTCCCTAATTCGATCAGGACCTGAGGAGACGCTGGTGAGCCATTTGCTTGTGTTTGAAGCTGAGCGATCACGAGTGGAGAACAGGGTGGTGTACTGCAAGGACTATACAGTACTCTGAGCTGAAAAGATGACGAAGCATTAGCATGTTTGTTATTACTACTAAAGAATGAAACTGGTATTTTGTGCCAGCATGAGTACAAATGAAAGACCTAACTCTTGAATGGATTGTAATACTTTGGTTGCAGTGTGTGTTTAGGTGAAGGTATGATGACAGCATGTTAGCTGCTCAGCAAGAAGACACATTGGCATACATTCTGTTGTTCGTGTGTACCAGTGGATTTGTTTTTCTGAACTGTTTCTTGTGACTCAGGGACTAAACAATTAGTACTGTATAGAAATCTTGGAGCATCTTAATTTTGTATAACTTTATTGAATATTAAAGTGATGATGCATTTACTGAGAACATCTGGCCTGCTTCCAATTTTTTTTTTTGTTGCTCCATGTGTTCAGTAGCTGTGAAGAGCAGCACCATCAGGAAACACGAGGTCAGTTTGTCTTCTTTCTCCACCGACTCTAAGGGATACATTATAGATCCATTAACGTCCACCTCTACTGAAGCCTGAAGCTGTTTTACAACTTGACAAATTCGTAATCTTTGATATTTCATAAAGAAATGTTTGTAGCTTCACCCACCCTTTTCCTGATGCGTGACAGCAGAGCCTCTTTACTCAACGGCTCATTTTCCTCCAGCAGCTCTGACTCAACCAAATCTGGATCATGACTTAAATCTGGGTCATCACAAAGACTGCACAGTTAATTTAGATGTTTAATTAATAAAATATACTCATCATCAAAGGAAACACAGTGGAATGATTATTAACTGTTGTCAACAGTTAGTCTGAAGCCTATGGCTCCTTGAAGATTGTGTACGAATATAAAAAATACTTACACTGGTTTTACTGCAGTTCTGAACATTTGAGGTTTTATTCCCATAAGCCTGGTAACAATAGAACTGACAGTGCCCAGGTCCTACAGATGGCAAATACATTAACACAAGAAAAAGAGTCACATTACTAGCATTGAATATCTTGGTGTATTACGGTACATTTTTTTTGTACTGATCTTTTTTACAAATTCAAAAGGATCGAGTGATGCCAGTTGCAATAAACTCTACAGCAGGGCATGTGTGTGGTGGAACATTAAACTACACAGACTATTGCATCTGGATTGTTTAATATCAATATACTGGCATTGAAATTCAATCGTGTCAACTTACCCAAGGACTTCGTTTTTTGTACTGGGTAAGATAGGAGTGAAGAGTGAAAAGCTCAACTCTGTCTTCAATCATCACCAGGTACTGTGTGACGTTTTCATTCAGAATATCAAGGGAGCCCAACTCTGAGCTCGTGTAGCAAATTTCAAGCAATGATTTGAGATCTAGAACAGGTGGGGGAAAGGGATATTGCACATTATTTATTCAACACTGGTGTTTTCAAAGGAATTTGTCAAAGAGAATCCCCTCACAAGAATGAAACATTTTTTAATGGAAAAACATTTCCAGCATGCAGAATCTGTATTCTTACCTTGTTTGAGCTGCTCTAAAAGCTTCTCAATAAATGTTCCTTGTTGTTCATGAACTTCCCATTGTTGGTCAGCAGCCTTTTGCTTATTGGAAACATTCAGAATTTGGGCCTGAATCTTTTTGAGTTGCTTCTGCTGCTCAGCTTCTAACACGTCCTTCTCACTGTGACGCTTTCAAGTCCAAAACATAACGGTATATTTTTAAACAAAATGACAATTCCCCTTAAGTCTAGGAGCTTGCCTATGCACCAACACATACAGGCACCCAAAAGGAACACAAACCTGAGAGATGTGTTTCCGAATGGTCTCAACTTTATCATCCTGAGAGTTGTTGAAGGTCACTAGAACATAGTTCTTCTCCTCCACTTAAGGAAATAGACACATTTCATAAATTTTTATATATATAAATATATCATTTTTAATGACCACTTACTTTGTAAAAAGTCCCTGACTAGATTGTCGAGGTTTTGTTCCTTGGTTTCTGCAAGGATTTCTTTGATGACGTCATTCATATCTTTCAGTTCACACTCCTTAGTTTCATTCTTCTTGGGATTCCTCTCCACTATGGGGACACAAATGAAAGTAAAGTGAAAATTGCACATTGCAAGGTGTGGTCTACTTTCCTTATTATACTCCAATGCAAATGTCATTCTAAGGAAGTCATACCGGTGCCATGACTCTAACTACAATACAATTAACTTCTTTTTTGGTTTGCTGGTGAAGATTCTCAGTCATCCAGGACATGATAAAACCATGTTTCTGTATTGAACGCCTTTTTTTTTTCTGTTCCCGAAGAAGTTACCTGTGTCTTAAGGCTTACGTGCATTCACTCAGTGACCCTAACAATCTGGGAAATGGTTAAGTGGTTCAATAAACCAACTCAAACCTATCTTAAAGCACTAATACTACTGGGAAATACCTTTAGTCCTATTATAACAGAACTGTGCAAGCAAGAATGAATGAGAGGTGATAAATTCTTCAAGAAAATACAGGTCCAGGTGTTTTCTACATCGTAGTAAACATACTAAAACAAATAAAAGTATTTTTGTATATACTTTGCAGGGGGCGGGTTGTTTTCTGAATTACTAATGTAATGTTTACATTTAAAAAAAATGATCAAAACAAATGTGTTAAAAATATATATATGAAATAGTGTAATGTGTATTGTATCAATTAGAAAATTAGAAAGAGTTAGTCATTTTGTACTGTTGGTTGAAGATTATTATTGTTTAATCTGATTGTTGGAAAAAGTTGGTTGAAGATTATTATTGTTTACATGGCTGATTATTGTTGTTTAATCTGATTGTTGTAAGTAAGGGGCAGATATAATAAGATTTATTCTTCTTTCTGCTACCTTTCATTTTTTTACATTTTGTACACTATCATTATGAGATTGTCTTGTATTGTTTCTTTTGTAAAAAAAAATGAACAAATTTAATAAACATAAACATAAACTAAGAAAAGGTAGTAACATCTTTTCAACACAAGGCGTCACTATTGCATTTTTTTTAGTCAAATAAAACGTCCTGTGTGAAAAAAGGTTACTGCATTTAGCTCAACTTGATGTAAATGGTGGAACGAAATTGTGTACACAGGTTCCCAGTTATCCAACAAAAGTATAAAATGTAAAAGAAAAACATCTAAGATTTGAACTAAGAAAAACATTAACTAAAATATGTTAAGTACAGTAATACTTTGTAGCACTACAAAAACAATTACAGTAACTCTTTGAATATTTTATATTTTATTTACTCCAGTTTAGAAAACAGTGGTTATAAAATCATGAGTCATACCTTTTCTGTGGTCAGTGTTCTGGCTGATGCGTGCAGCATCTTTAATATTCAAGAAAGCCACAGCGTTGCTGTAATGGGAGACTGTTTGCTTCAACGTTATTTTTTCTTGGTTGTATTGAGTCATCATTGTAGCATTTTTGTCAGTAAGCATCTTCTGTTTTTCCATTATCTCCACCCTAGATAGATCCATCATTATTATCACAAAATGTTTATACATGTATGCAGTTCAGGAAGCACTTAAGCTTCGTAAATGTAAACTATTAATATTGTATATGAAGCTTGGTAGTAAGCGGACATATGGAATTGTGCTTTAAGAGTTACACAATAGACAATAAAGTCTAAAACCATTTAGTTATCTTTTCAAGAATGTTCATGTTGTCTTCCAAAAGATTAGAGATATAAAGTTGCTTATGTCATACAGAATGATTCACCTGGCATCAACGGTATGAGCACATTTATTCATCAGGTAACTGATGTTTCTGTGAATTGTGTGCAACTCCTGTTGGTAATAAAACAAAGTTAATTGTCTATGGTACTTTACATCTTGGTACAGTTCAAAGGCTGGCAAATGTAATTTCAAAGCTGAGAGAATTTGTCTACACCTTTTCCAGCAGAGATTTAACCTGTAGAAATAGTTTCCTCTCAACCTGTAGTGTCTTCACCTCCTCCCTTAACTCGTCATTCTTGGTCATTAACTCGTTCAAGCATTTGTGTTCCTGGAGAACAAAGAACCCTTAACTAGCAGTTACATGTAACATGGTGTATTAAGATCAGGAAAAACAAACAGAAATCAAAATAATTCATCTGAAAACTTCCAAAGAAATTAACTTTACAAATGTAATACAACCATGTCAAGTTTGTTTTCTAGCAGTGGTGGTGGGATTTTCAGTAAACGTCGGTTCTTAAATCTGTGGTTTACGGCTCCACGACTTTGTTCTGTCAATTTCTTTTCCCATTCTGCAATCTAGAAAATACAGCACTTAGCATCTACTGCAATAAATGAATCTGAAGTGTGTTGTAGTCTATTGGAAGCTGCACCTCACCTGATCTTTCAAAAGGGCCACTTTGCATTTTTCAGCCTCCAGCTCCTCATCCACTTTATCTCCATGGGACAATTTGACGGTGAGGTCTTGAAGGACGTCCACTTGTTTATGAGAACAACCCTGGTGTGCTCTAAGAATCCGTGAAAGCTCTTCATTTTTATCCTGCAGCCACTTAATATCTAAACTGATGACACAAAAACATAACACATCTATTACAAAATGCATGTCAATCAATGGAGATGAACCAGTCCTCTGGATGAAAATAATAGACATTTAGGATGATAATAGCTTTTCAATGATTTGGAGCTAGCACAGCTAGCAACAAAATGTGTTCTTCTCACTTGTCTTTGATGATGAGGCCTCTGGTTTGTTTCATGTAATCTTGCTTGGATCTCACAACTTTGCGGTGATGCCGCTGCAGTTTGGCCAGGTCTGCCTCAGATGCTTAACAAAAGTATTAAGTCCATAAATAGATTAAGCTGAATACCTCAATACTGTATTGCTGCCAAAATATTTTTTTTTTTAGTAAAGTGTAAAAACACAACAAAACGTCACAGTCAAGATGGCAATCTTCTGAATTCAAGTTTCACGCTTTAAAAAAATTTAATGAATGCTACTTACACAAATCAAGAAATCCTGTAAAGGGTTTTCGACTCATGGTGCGTTTAAACCTGTCTTCACCTTGAAAATAACGTGGAAGCAGTGACGTTTATAACAGAAACCGTTAAACTCGCGCTAATGCTAAAAACATTTAGCAAAGAAGATAACTCAACTGTAATTAACGTTCACGTTAGCCAAGCGTTACTTGTATGAAACAAAATGTATATAACTTATATTTTAATACCTATGTAATGTGAATTGATAATAGCGTGATCATAATTCAGTTATAAACAATATTTAATATAATGTTTAGGAACCTTTTTATAAATTAGCTAAACTCACTGATGGCTAATGCTAAAACGATTTAATTTGTTTACATAATAAAAATGTATATATAAATTTACATTACCTAAGACAAAACCCCGGAAAACGAGTTTTCTCACTGAAATGAAACTCAAAATGAATAGATGACGTGACGTCTACTGACTTGAGTTCTGTTGTACACTACAGTATTATGTTTTGACGCTACGAAAAAAAAAAAACTATTATGTTTTGAATTCAAAACTTTATTGATATGAGTGAGTGATGAATATGGTAGTATTTGTAGCAAAATTTCCCTAAAACTAAACCACACTTCACTAGAAGCAGCATTTTGAATAGTTTTATATATATATATATATATATATATATATATATATATATATATATATATATATATATATATATATATATATATATATATATATATATATATATATATATATATATATATATATATATATATATATATATATATATATATATATATATATATATATATATATATATATATATATATATATATATATATATATATATATATATATATATATATATATATATAATATATA
>JBBPBX010023944.1:0-19483 GCA_038048925.1 Garcialebias charrua
TGGTCCAGGTATGGTTTCTATGGTCCAAGTGTAGTTTCTATGGTCCAGGTGTGATTTATGGTCCAGGTGTAGTTTATGTGTTCAAGATGTTGTTTCTATGGTCCAGGTGTGGTTTTTATGGTCCAGGTGTGATTTATGGTCCAGATGTAGTTTCTGTGTTCAAGATGTTGTTTCTATGGTCCAGGTGTGGTTTCTATGGTTCAAGTGTAGTTTCTATGGTCCAGGTGTGATTTATGGTCCAGGTGTAGTTTATGTGTTCAAGATGTTGTTTCTATGGTCCAGGTGTGGTTTCTATGGTTCAAGTGTAGTTTCTATGGTCCAGGTGTGATTTATGGTCCAGGTGTAGTTTATGTGTTCAAGATGTTGTTTCTATGGTCCAGGTGTGGTTTCTATGGTTCAAGTGTAGTTTCTATGGTCCAGGTGTGATTTATGGTCCAGATGTAGTTTCTGTGTTCAAGATGTTGTTTCTATGGTCCAGGTGTGGTTTCTATGGTTCAAGTGTAGTTTCTATGGTCCAGGTGTGATTTATGGTCCAGATGTAGTTTCTGTGTTCAAGATGTTGTTTCTATGGTCCAGGTGTAGTTTCTATGGTTCAAGTGTAGTTTCTATGGTCCAGGTGTGATTTATGGTCCAGGTGTTTATGTGTTCAAGATGTTGTTTCTATGGTCCAGGTGTAGTTTCTATGGTCCAGGTGTGGTTTTTATGGTCCAGGTGTGATTTATGTGGTCCAGATGTAGTTTCTGTGTTCAAGATGTTGTTTCTATGGTCCATGTGTGGTTTCTATGGTCCAAGTGTAGTTTCTATGGTCCAGATGTAATTTACATGTCCAGGTGTAGTTTATGTGGTCCAGATGTAGTTTCTGTATTCAATATGTGGTTTCTATGGTCCATGTGTGGTTTCTATGCTCCAGATGTAGTTTCTATGGTCCAAGTGTAGTTTCTATGGTCCAGGTTTTGTTTCTATGGTCCAAATGTAGTTTATATGGTCTAGATGTAGTTTCTATGCTCCAGATGTAGTTTATATGGTCCAAGTGTAGTTTCTATGGTCCAAATGTAGTTTCTATGGTCTAGATGAAGTTTCTATGGTCCAAATGTAGTTTATATGGTCTAGATGTAGTTTCTATGGTCCAGATGTAGTTTCTATGGTCCACATGTAATTTCTATGGTCCAGGTGTAGTTTCTATGGTCCAAATGAAGTTTCTATGGTCCAGATGTAGTTTCTGTGGTCCAAGTGTAGTTTCTATGGTCCAGATGTAGTTTTTATGGTCCACATGTAATTTCTATGGTCCAGATGTAGTTTCTATGGTCCAAGTGAAGTTTATATGGTCCAGATGTAATTTCTATGGTCCAGGTGTAGTTCATATGGTCCAAATGAAGTTTATATGGTCCAGGTGTAGTTTCTATGGTCCAAGTGTAGTTTCTATGGTCCAAATGAAGTTTATATGGTCCAAGTGTAGTTTCTATGGTCCAAATGAAGTTTATATGGTCCAGGTGTAGTTTCTATGGTCCAAGTGTAGTTTCTATGGTCCAGATGTAATTTATATGGTCCAGGTATGGTTTATGTGGTCCAGATGTTGTTTCTATTTCTTGATGTGGTTTCTATGGTCCAGATGTGATTTCTATAGGAAGAAAGATAAAGACAACACAGATTAATGATGGCTATAGTTGCTATACTCCTTGTGTTTAAACATGTAGAGTAGAGAGAGGACATGTGGTCAGCCGGTCTTCCACCAGTCCAAGCTCACAGCAGCAGAACTAAAGGATAATAAAGGTGAGATTACCTGTATAAGGAATTACAGTAATCCAGCTTAGAAGGGATGAATGCACCGATCAGTTTGCTGCATCATTTTGGGAGACAGTTTTCCTAGTTTCAGTAAAAGTGTGCACAGGGAAGAAGGCTGCCCTTGTAATTTTACATTGAAGTTAAACTACAGGTTATACGTTTCCTTCAGTGGTTGGTGTCTTTTTGAGCTTCTTACCTCAGATGGCAACACTATGTGAAAACATGTAATCTAGGATGGCTGAATTACCAATTTAGTCCAGCTCCAAGCAGTTTTTTTTTAAATTTTGTACGATAAGTGATTTTTTAAAAAAAAACTTCTATCGTGTTCTCTGTTTCATGTTCTTCTAAGTTCTATCATGGATTATTGAAGACTTAAACCCTGTGATTTTCAAACTCACTGAAAAAAAGATGTCAGTTTTTATTTATTTATTCAAGTAGACAAAAAAAAAGAGCCAAACCAATGCTAAAATATGCACCACAAATTGAACATAGTTTAGAATATAAATGAAAACCACGAGTTGACCTTTGGGTTATTCAGTGACTAAACTAAACTACATGTTTAGTTTTGCACATCTCACTCAGGCAACAGTTATCTTGGTGTCCTGGCTTAGTTTGAGTTTTTTACTTTTATTGACGCATGTCGCAAAGTGAAGAGGGGGAATTGGAAATACCCTCCATCCGTCTGTCTGAGCATGTTGTGAGCATACCTGTAATAATTTCTCAAATAAATGAGGTAGGCTACCGAGCTCCATTTTGTTGTGTTGCTGCATTGAAGTGTAAGAGTCAGAGTCAGAGAGTCTTTATTGTCATTTGCACCGCATGTGGTACATGTGATGAAAACGAGATTATGTACACGGGGTCCCGGTTACATCCAACAACAAATGCAAGAGAAAAACAGTAATAACATCTAGAATTAACTAAGAAAAACATCAACTAGTAATACACTAAGCCCTAATATACTGTAGTGGAAAAATATCATTATAAACGTAAGAAAGGTTCCTTATGAAAACAGAGTTGCTGCATCAAAATTCACGATAATACATACATACATACATACATACATACATACATTCATACATACATACATACATTCATACATACATACATACATACATACATACATACATACATACATACATACATACATACATACATACATACATACATACATACATACATACATACATACGTACATACATACATACATACATACATACATACATACATACATACATACATACATACATACATACATACATACATACATACATACATACATACATACATACATACATACATACATACATACATACATACATACATACATACATACATACATACATACATACATACATACATACATACATACATACATACATACAGAGACTCTACTTCCTCAGACGGCTGAGACGAGCCGGTCTGAGAAGCTCAGTCCTCACCTCGTTCTACAGGTGTGCAGTGGAGAGCGTCCTGTGCTCCAGCATCAACGTGTGGCATGGAGGCTGCACAGTTGCAGAGAGGAAAGCTCTACAAAGAGTGGTGAAGGCTGCACAGAAGTCTGTGGGAGTCAGTCTCCCCACCATCACAGACATTTACACCTCCAGATGCAGAAAAAGAGCCACCTGCATCATGAAAGACCTCACTCACCCAGCACACTCACTCTTTGCACCACTCCCCTCGGGACGGAGGTTGAGGAGCATCAAATGTAGAACCACTAGACTGAGGAACAGCTTCTACCCTGAGGCTGTCAGACTCATGAATAAATAAATAATAAGAATAAACACTGCAAAATGTCACATCATGCTGATCTGTTTCTTGTTGCTGCGTTCATCTGTGACCATCTGCTCATGTTCGTGCTGCTGTTTATAATGATGTTTTTCTACTACATTAGGGCTTAGTGTATTACTAGCTGATGTCTCTCTTAGTTAATCCTAGATGTTATTATTGTTTTTCTCTTGCATTTGTTGTTGGATGTAACTGGGACCCTGTGTACATAATCTCGTTTTCAACACATGTACTACATGCGGTGCAAATGACAATAAATTCTCTCTGACTCTGACTCTGATGACATACATACATCATACATTACATACATACATACATACATACATACATACATACATACATACATACATACATACATACATACATACATACATACATACATACATACATACATACATACATACATACATACAGTACGTACATTCATACATACAAACATACATACATACATACGTACGTACGTTCATTCATACATACATACATACATACATTCGTACATTCATACATTCATACATACATACGTACATACATACATTCATACATATGGTACATACATATATTCGTACATTCATACATACATACATACATACATACATACATACATACATACATACATACATACATACATACATACATACATACATACATACATACATACATACATACATACATACATACATACATACATACATACATACATACATACATACATACATACATACATACATACATACATACATACATACATACATACATACATACATACATACATACATACATACATACATACATACATACATACATACATACATACATACATACATACATACATACATACATACATACATACATACATACATACATACATACATACATACATACATACATACATACATACATACATACATACATACATACATACATACATACATACATACATACATACATACATACATACATACATACATACATACATACATACATACATACATACATACATACATACATACATACATACATACATACATACATACATACATACATACATACATACATACATACATACATACATACATACATACATACATACATACATACATACATACATACATACATACATACGTACATTCATACATACATTCATACATACACACATACATACATACATCATTGATCCCAAAGGAAATCATATGGTGGTCTGTAGCTCCAATTCATACAAACAATAAAATAAAAACACACCAGATAAATAAATAAAAAGATTTTAAAAAACCCAAAAATGGAGTATTAAAAAAAAGCAATCAATCAATAAAAACAAGATTAAAAGAGGAGATCAAGCAACAACTATGTTAGGGGACATAACCAGCTAGCCTCTCTGGTTCCCTCCAGGAGTGGCAGAATTATACAGCCTAATGGCACATGGGACAAATGAGTTCTTTAGTCTCTCAATATAGAGCACCTCAATGAACGGAGTCTGGAGCTCATTGAACTTCACTGATTAGAGAAGACAGAGTTTAAGGGGTGGCCCTGATTGGAGATGATCGCCTGATCTTGGAGCGCGTCCTCTGCTCCACCACCTTTTCCATAGAGTCAAGGCCCAGTCCCACCACAGAGCCTGTCTTCTTAATGAGCCGATTCAGCCTTAGGATGTCCTGCTTCATAGTGCTGCACCCCCAACACACAACACCCAAAAAAAAGTACACTGGACACAATGAACTGGTAGAGGATATGCAATAATTTAGAGCAGACCCTGAAAGAGGCCAGCCCTCTGAGAAAGTACATCCTGCTCTGCCCCTTCTTGTACACAACATCCATATTTGCAGTCCAGTTCAGCATGTTGTCCAGCTATAGTCCCATGCACTTATAGGTTGATACCTCAACCTCTGATCCATCAATAATGATGGGCTGCAGAAGGGATGGTGCTCTGATGAAATCCAGCACCCCCTCTTTGGTGTTAGTGGCATTTAGCAAAAGCTTTTTCTGATGGGACCACCCAACAAAGTCCTTCACCTGACCAGGCCCCTGTACTCCCCCTGGATATGCCAGTGTCCCACATCTTTGAGGGATTTGAATAGTGAATGTTTGTAGTTTTGGACTGAACTGGAATTGAACGGAGAATGAAAGTAAACCTTAATGTTTTTGTGCAAGATATTCACGTTGGCAGAAATTACACGGCGGAGAAGAACAGAGGGAGGTTTTATTTTATTTTTCTTGTCTGAGGCAGCACAGAGTGATGGATCCAGGGAGAACCTTTCCACTGCCAGGTGCAATGGGGGTGGTCAATTGTGGCCTTGCCCCCATAGGTTAATCTTGGCCACCCCAATCATTTGAGGAAACTACTTTTAATAAAATCCAGAAAGCAGAGTTTCCTCAAATGATAGAGGTGGTTTGGTTGGTTTACATTTACATATAATGGTGCCCTATCAATCCAGTTTTCAAATGGAACCTTTTTCTACACCTAGATGCAGCCACACACTAAAATGGAAACATGCAAGGACAAATGGACAGTATTTCCAATTCCCCATTTTCGTTTCATGACGTGGGACAATAAAGGCATAGCTTTCCTTGAAGAAATGTAAATTGCTGGTTGCCTTTCATGCCAGAGTTTTAAACAAAGATCTCGAGAAGCTCAGTTGTAGCCATTTTAGTCAAACTTTGAAAAATAATACAGTAAATAGATGTGAAACCTCAGAATGTGATGTCGGTGCTGAAAGCATGTATCGTCAATAACGCTCAGCTACTTGCACACCAAATTCTAGAACAATATCTATAAAATTAGTTGAGGTATTGCCATTCTTGTGTTGACTAATGTGTATTAGCTGTGGTGGCCATTTTGAACTGGATTCACACCCAAGGTTAATGAGTTGTAGATATACAGCCAGTAAAGAAAATCCATCCAGTAAATCTCAACATATTTTGCTAACAAACAGAAAAATGTCAAAGTTCACATTCAGTTATTCAGGTAGAAAAATCCAGCAAAGTTAAGTCATGTCCTCTAGATGGGTTCTTTGTGTTGAAACGTTTTGTCTTTCATCCAGAAGACTTCATCAGTCCGAGGAGCTGATGACACAGACAAAAACCTTATTGCCTTACCTTCAATAATGCTGTATAACAAAGGTTGTCATTGTCCAAATAAATAAATAAATTAGTGTTTCAGTCAAAGTCAATTAGAGAGCAAAATAACAATGCCATATTCTTACCTGTGAGTTAGCTATTAAAGTTTAAAAATGAGCCTGACTGGTCTACAGTGCTCTCATCCAGCTGAGTGTGGTGGTGCATTCACTGGTCATAAAGTCCTGACTTCAGGAGGCATTCTTAAAATATATATAATTTTTCATGTCTTGTGCAATTGATGCCACATACAGATGTGGTTGTTTCAGCTGCATTAACCCATGTTCCATCCTTGTTTCTTCAGACCTCTTCGGGGTGTGGCCAGGACAAGCGTTTCGGAGTTTCCTGTGCCATGAAGACTCAGACGTGCCAAGGAGTCGCACCAACGTTGCCCCCGTGCAGACGGAAACCTCGTTTCCACTTACGAGGCAGGAAGAAAAAGGACAGGGTGATTCAAGGCAGGCTTCGCATCCGCTCCTTGCCAGGAGCATTCCTCATTCTGGGGATTTTTGTGGTGGCTCTTGGTACCGCTCTGGCTGTGGCTGGGTACTGGCCCTACAGGTTATCAAGATCGTCAATCCCGGAAAATCCTGAGGAGGAGCGGAGCGCCGAGTCGCAGACATCTACCGGTACTTGGAATCTGGGTGCCAAGGGGCTCCTGTCCTCAGCTGGTCTTCTTCATGGTGAGCGGATGAAGCTGCTGGGGCCGGTTATCATGGGGGTGGGACTCTTCATTCTCATATGTGCCAACACAGTTCTGTACGAGAACAGAGATAGAGAGACCCAGATGCTGCTTGCTCAGATGCATAACATTATCTGCTCTGTCTCTGCGGCTGTCCCCTCAGTAGGCCTCGGGGACGCAGCTGCGAACTCCATGCCCAAACACTATCAGTGGGTGAGCACTCTGCCCGCCACTCATCTCAACATCCTGTGTCTGCAGCAGCTGACGAGCTCCGAACCTCTGCTCCAGACCAGATACACCAGAGACCACACGGAGAGGGTAGAAGGAACGTACCAGCAAGCTGTTCTCCAGACCGATGCACTCCATCACCATGAGTCAGAGCCACCTCCTTCCGTGTCCTCTTCCTGTTCTAACTTGTGTGATAACTGTCCGACAGATTCACAGACGTGCGCTGAATGGGGGGCCAACTCAGGTCTACAGACTCGCCCGCTTCTTAAGCTCAACGTCAGTCTGGTGTCTTCCAGCTCCATGTCCAACCTCGAACTAGAAGACGTGGATGTCCCGGCTGCCCAGCCGAGGCGATGCCATAGCATGAGCCACAGGACTTGTCCTTACCAAACCCAAACTGGTGTGAGTCCGAAGGTGGGACTCTTTACGGTCCAGAAGGAAAGTCAGATCAATCCATTGGAAGTCTCCAGAGGAGAGACTGGTTCCCAAGTTTGTGTGAACATCCCAGGGCAGTTTGTTGATGCCGTGAAGGTGCTGAGCCATCGGAGCTGGCCTCGCTTAGACCTCGGAGGTGGAAGACGATACCTGAAACTGGAGAACAAAGAGGACTCTGTGGACAAACTGCTGGACCAGCTGGAGCAACAGTGCTCTTCCTGCGAGAAGAGTTTTGGCTCTGGGCCGTTCCAGTGATGCTCGCTGCTTACTGACAACAAGAATACCAAGAGGAGCAGACATTTTCTGTTTTTTTTGTTTTGAATTCAGTGTGGAGCAGAGAACAGCATCAGTTTACATTGTCCTTCCCTCAACAGAACATGTAGCATTGCGATTTTATTAAATATGTCCTTTCTCAATCGTGTGTGGAATATTAACGCACAGATCTTCACTTGGCCAGGTTCGGCTGAGGTTTTATAATAATTTCAAGATGAGAAGACAGCGTCTGTGCAGTGGAAAGCAAGGTCACATGTTGTATTTTTGAATTGGCAACAATGCAGGAAATCAGCTGGTGCCATGCTGAATAGACTTGCCTGTTTCCAGGACACAGTGTGCACAGCTCTGTAAAGGAAAGACAGTTTGGTGCATGAGGATAATACTGTGTTAACAATTCTGAACCAAATTACCCACACTCCTGAGTCCATAAAGTGCTGACAGCTCTTAAAAAATGCAACGCCTATATAAAAACTGGACACCTTTACTGTGGTCTCTTACTGCAGATGCAATGCATGGCAATATATTACATCTTACATATGCAAAGTGATGTCACTGTTGGGTCTCTGTGTGTACAGACCAACAAAAGAGGAATTTTGTTTATTAGAACTTTGGTCTTGTTATCTCCAGTTTGTCCATTTGTGTAATGATCAGGTTACACTCCATCACACCCCAGCACATACTAGATAAAGATACTATTCACACACTAGCCAACTCTGGTTACTCTTATCCTCAAATGCCAATGGGTGATGATGTTGGCTGTGTGTATGCAAGTGTTTGTTTGTCATCTTAGCAAACAATCTCATGAACCAGAGAACAGATTGTAACAAAACCCTCAGAAAGCTATTACAGTCATCGGATGGATGTCTACTTCATTCAAGATGGCTGCCACAGGTACTCAACCTTAGCCAGCACCAAAATGGCAACAACTCAGTCTGATTTACAGATACTGAGCTAGAATTCAGTGAGAGCCATTCAGAACACATCTTCTGTTCACTAATAGATTGTGCCAGGTCTTGTGATATGGTCCAGCCATCCACCTCTTACCCACTTCTTCCTTTTTGGGTAGCGGGGGTCACCGGTGCCCATGTCCAGCTATCACTGCGAGAGGCGGGGACACTCTGGACAAGTCTCAGGGACACATAGAGACAAACAACCATTCACTCTCTCACTCACACCTAGGGACTAACTCCACCCAGGTCCCTGGCCATGATTTGATCTGGCAACCTTCTCGCTGAGAGACAACAGCTCTACCAACTGCGCCACCGTGTGGCCCGGCATGAGATGGCGCCGATGGTAAATTTCAAGGTTTGACGAATGCTTCATTATTTCTCATCTGAAGATGATCTTTGTTTTAACACTCTGCCATGAGAGGAGATGGGTGACATGCATTCCTTCAACTAATCCTGGGCCTTTAAGTAGCAGCGTTTTTATACTACATGTCTCTGACTCTGTTTTGTAGGTTGGAAGCTGAAACGTTTCAGAACCACTGATTCCGAGAACACTCCAGTAGTGTGACAGTGTCATTCAGAAGAAGAAATATGATGAGTAACATTTTTTTAGTCGCCCGTCGAAGGCGGGACGTTTTAGTCTCCATATATCTAAACTTTCTCTGGTCCCACCCATAACTTCTGCTCCACTCCAGATAAGTGAATGAAACTTCATACACATGCACCATCAGTAGAAGGAGTGTTGCATACACTATTTAACACCTCCGCTTCTAGGTCAAGTTCCCAGATCAAGGTAAAAGGTTACTGTATACAAAGTCTTTGCCCAGGCCATTGCTATAAATTGCTGTGTAATAGTTGATGGGCGTATCATGTGCTACACTCATTGTTTTTCAGTTTCTAAGCTAAAAAGAAGGACTAGAAGGAATTCATATTGCCTGCTGCCTTTTACTCCAGAATTTTAAACTGAGATCTTCCCACATTCAGAAGGTTTGCTGTTTTGACAGTATGAGATGTCACGCCCAGAGTATGTGTTGTGAATGACTCTCAGCTACTACCACACCAAACATTAGCTCAGTATTGGTAAAAACTCACTACGTTTTGACCTATATTAGTATTAGCATTACTGTGGATGCACATCCAGTAGTAATGTTCTGATATATTTAATTAAAATCTGTGTTGGTTCATGAAACATTTTGCTAACAGGAAAAGATAAAAGCACCACCATTAATTTGTTGATTACAAACTAATCCAACATTAAATGAAAGGTGCCAGAAACTCTTCACAAATTAAAGTTTTAATTAAAAAAACAGTTTTTAAAGCTACAGGTCAGATTTAAACAGACTTCTGGAACATTCTTCAAAGTGACTGGGTTTTAAATCTGGTTCTATCTGCTGCTCTTAACCCAACCTGCACACTCACTTAACTTTTTTATTGCATTGTTGATGATTTAAAAGATGAAAACTGACATGAAATCTTTGAGTCAACCCATTTTAGACCATAAGCATGCTGCCTAGTCTGAGTTTAGGACTACCAATAGTTCTGATCCAAACGCTAAGATCCAAGCTGTAATAACAACAGATCTTTTAATCTCCCATCAATTGTGGGACTAGAAATCACCTTGGATCTATAATTTCCCATCCTCAGGTGGAAACTCAGATCCTCAGGAGCAGCTCCATTTGCACTTCTCAGCATAGACTAGGTCAGTCCCAGCTTCAGTTTGTTCTTTAACAATTGTGTCCGGAACAGTTTTCAAACATCTGCAGACTGTTTGCAGCTGGTGTAGACCCTCAGATGGAACAGGAACTCTTGCCTTTTGTCAGTAAAGTAGTGATCAACACGTAGACATGGCTGGTTTGCGCCGTAACTTTAATGGATTAAACAAAAAACTTGTTTAAGTTTCAACTTTTTCAACAAATAAGAAAAACGTCAAGCAGAAAGGCAGGCACAAACCAAAGCCCGGAAACTACTGTATTTTTGGCCTATGTGTCACAGTTTTTTTGAATAATTTCAATCCTTGCGATTTATACGCCGAAGCAATGTATTTATGGATTTTTCCCCATATTTATAAACCAATTTTTGACTGAGATATGACTGCTTTCATTCATTCTGACTGAAAATATTGAACACTACCATTTTCAGCTGCTAGATGGCACTTGAGTAGTATGGCATGCCGTTGTATCATGTAATAGGTAGCAGTGGCTATTAATGACACAATCACCTGCCGTCGTCATCTGCATGGAGCAACCAAATCAGCTGCATTTCGCTGCGCTGCCCCGGCGAAATGCAGCTAATTTGACCGACAAAGTGCATTTATGAAGCAAAAGTTAGACTGAGACACACCTTTGCTATAATTTTGATTAAACAAATACTTGTTTTAACATTGTTAAATTCATGTTAAAGTGCACGCTCCTGCGGTCGCCATTTGGCAACCAATCGATTTTTGGTACATCACCGGCCCACATTTCCGGGTTGTCAGCGGTGATGCATAATAGATGTGACTTATCCACATTATTCCTACGTCCCATGATGCTTTGCGCGAAATGTGCACACGACTTCCGGTTGACCGGAAACACCGTTTGTTTACATGCGAGTAATACAGTTGAAGACAGTCCAAACTTTGTTGTTTTAGTTCATTAAAAATGTGGGAACACCACTCGTTTTGTTAAAAGAGGAGGGACAAATAAAAAGAAATTACAGATGTTACCTGATCGCGCAGACATAATTTAAAAATAACGCGTTTGCTCCGGCCTCTCGGCTAAGGTTTATTAGCAGCTATCTCGGCTAAAGATACCAGTCGCGTCTGAGATCTATCGTTTTAAGACAGTAAATCTTCCAAAACTCTCATTAATATCCCTCCCCGAATAAAAAGAAATAACAGATGTGACCTGATCGCGCAGACATAATTTAAAAATACATAAATAGCGAACGTGTTTGCTCCGGCCTCTCGGCTAAGGTTTGTTAGCTGCTATCTCGGCTAAAGATACCAGTCGCGTCTGAGATCTATCGTTTTAAGACAGTAAATCTTCCAAAACTCTCATTAATATCCCTCCCCGAATAAAAAGAAATAACAGATGTGACCTGATCGCGCTGACATAATTTAAAAATACATAAATAGCGAACGCGTTTGCTCCGGCCTCTCGGCTAAGGTTTGTTAGCATCTATCTCGGCTAAAAATACTGGTCGCGCCTGACATATATCATTTTAAGACAGTAAATCATCCAAAACTCTCATTATTAAACCCTCCCTGAATAAAAAGAAATTACAGATGTTACCTGATCGCGCAGACACAGCCATAGAGTAGGATGCAGGAACACTCTTTCTTTGTTTTGGGTCCGTGTTGAAAACACTGTTGTTTTAGCCAAAGATTTAGCTTGGTCCGGTTGTTGGTGCAGCCGCGAACAGCACAGCAGGTACCTGAACCCCGGTAGGACATTTCTGTAAACGTTCCGTTTAAACAAAAGCTGTGTTTGCTCCGATAAAATGAATGAAAATAACTTTCAAAAACACCCGCGATCCATAGTCCGCCTATGGAAAACAGGCACTTCCGGTGTCGGACCGGAAGTTCAATGCACATTCGCTTCTACAGTGACGCCTCCAGGAATATTGTGGATAGGGTGGAGCGACGTGTACGGCGTAAAATATCTTTGTTTGTTGGTCACAGGGCAACAATGGAACCGAAGCAGGCTTGAATCCGAGCACCTGGACTAACAACTGAAGTCATGAACATCAGATTAATTTGGTGCTTTTATTAATTTAAAATTATTTTTACTCAGTGGAACGACTGTACAACACAAGTCTCAAGCCTATTAATTTTTGGATAGTGAACATGACTGACAGCAAGCCACTGATAGTTTTTTTTTTTTTGCCAACATTGAAAGGATGTACAGTATTTAGCAGCACTAATTGGAATGACCAATTCTCATATGTCCTCATCAGATGAGAGTAAATTGGTTGGTGTGTTCACCAAGACTCAAGCTGACCATGGTCTGAAAACTGCTGGAACACCAGCATCTATGTCCACAGTGAAGTCAGCTCTACGTATGGACCGAAAGCACTGGCTGAGAATTTCTTTTTTTTTTTATCTTTAAGGTCTGTCAAGGCAGAAACTGATCTATTTGGTCACAATGACAGTTAAACAACAACAGGTTTGATTGGAGGAGTGAAGATGGGGTTTTCAAACATAAGAACACTGAGCCAACTGTCAAGCATGGTGGCGGCAGAATCATGATGCGGTACTGATGGTTACATACAGTGGATGTATCAATGTGTGAACAGCGCTGCCTACAAATTCTTTAACTTCACCTCAGCAGCTGGATTATTAAACCTTGGAGGCAGCTGGATGTTCCATCAGAACTGGTCTCTGATTGGATAAAACAGACCAACATCAAGGTTCTGGACCAGGACAACCTGATTGAAAATGTGTGGACTCAGTTTAAAAGCCCGGTCCATTCCAGGAAACTAATCAGTTTAAAATAATTCCACTCATGGTCAAATATTCAGCCAGTTTTAGTCCAGAACCTTGTTGGCGTGCACGGTTCTCATCTCACTGAAAGACATTTCACCAAACATCAGTGGGGTGTATGTATATATCTAGCCTGCGTGGATCAGAGAAAGTATTCAGTTTGTTATTTAAAATATCTGAAGTTGTATGTTGCCTAATTTATCCAGCCTGGCAACAAACAAAACAAAACATGGTTTAAATAAATCAATTAAAAGTCCCTAAATAACATGAAGATCATGCCCATGATGAGTGCACGGGCTTTTATCACACCCGTATCTTAAAGTTCATCTTGTGAGGCCAACATTCGTTCAGCTCCGTCTTCCTCTTCTGCTCCACTTGCAGGAGTCCTGGTGTAAACGGGGGGAGGGGAGCTCCAAACTCTCCCCTCTTGATTTTATAATTCCCTCGGGGCATTGTATGCAGTTCCTCATGATCTCCTTTCATTTAATTGGTCATTTACAAGATGGCTTTTGGGTTTCTAATGGCTCATAAAGTGAGCAGGATTGCGATTCCGAGAACACTCCAGTAGTGTGACAGTGTCATTTAGAAGAAGAAATATGATGAGTAACATAAAAAAGCATAAAACAATGATTTTGCAATGAAAGCACTGGTCCTCTGGTCAGTCGGGTGTCATCTGCATCACCATCAAAGCAGCAACTTTAGGAGAGAGGCATTTCTGTAGAGAGTAGCCACTGCCAATCGCTACATTCAACGAGTCATTATTCGTACGGGCTCGTTGGCACCAACACATAATTAAGTGCTGGTGTTCATTTACTGAAATACCCACAGGGATTAGTGTCTGCCAAGGCCCAGTCTGCCATCTGCAGAAGTACAGGCAGAGTAATTATTACCATACGCTCTCACTAATTTTAACAACAGCATCTGGGTTTTACTGTTTACTCGAAACCGTGTGTGCATAACCCTTCAACAGCACACATGCATGTTTCAGAGTCCATGAAGTTAGGACGTGTGAAGGAAATATTTCTTGAGCTGCTTTCTGGTACATTGCAATGTTTAGTATTGTGCAATATGATTTTCCTGTAAACTTCACAATATTTGACTCTGTGTCATTGTGAAAATGAACATTATGTCACGTGTGATAATGGTCGAGATGTGGGTTGGAGCAATCATGTAGGCTGGCAGATGTTTATCACCCTCAAGTGTTTTTTCTCTCAACCTGTGGGACTGTTTAAACAACTGATGTAGCTTTGTAAGGTAGAGACAGCTCAGGAACTGATGCCAGCAGAACAGGCAGACTAAAACTGTGATGCTTTGACTTTCTGTGACACTCTTTACTGACAAATTAAAGATTTGATGAAGTCTACACCTGATCATCTGTGAATCTGTTTTTTCTGCTCCTCGATTGATCGTCCAGATGTATTGTGGTCAGAGGCTGATCATCCTGGAATAGGTTTCCAACCCCATAGATTTAGGACTTCATAGAAGGAGGCTTACCATGAACGTCTATGAGACTTTGACCAAGATTATGTCCTTTGCAGCTTTTTTTTAGCGAGTGGAGACGGTTCTTCTAATCCTGAACCTTTCGTAGCATTTTGGACCTTAACAAAATGTCTGCATATGACAAATAAGCAATACACAGGAACATTCAGCACTGCAGACCAGGGTGTTGGTTCCTATTTAAAAAAAGTTGGACTGGAGTGTGTGTTCCAACTATAATGGGATCACACTCCGTCATCTGTTAGCTTGGAGTAGAGCCGCTGCTCCTCTGCATCAAAAGCAGTTGAGTTTAGGCCTGTTATGATAACAAGTTTTGCTGAGTGATTAATTGTCAGATAAATTATTGCGATAAACGATAATATTGCTTTAAATTTGACAATAATTTTTAATTATTGTCAAATTTAAGAAGAAATGTTAATTTGTTTTGAGTGTAGTACCTTTTTTAACCACCGGATGGCAGTATAAGACTGTTTGAACCGAAGGATGGATAGTGAGGGAGCGAGCAGCGTGACTCTTTAATTAGAACAGGAGGGAGGCCTCTTGACGTGACATGGGCTCTGTCTCTCCTTCCTGTTTTTTTTTGTTCTCAAAATGGTGGACACTTGGTGTGATTTGAGCTCTTTAGCATAGCATTTTTAACACAAAGCTTTTAATAAAAACATCAGTAAACAAGTTCTCAGATTCTTTTTGCAGAGAAAATCAATTTTTTAAATGAAAGCATGGGTTTCAACCGTGAATTTAGGAGCTTTGACAAGACGGAGGTTTTTTCCCCTCGAGGTCGGCCTGTTAGCTTAGCTCATAGCTTAGCTTCTCCGTTTAGCTGCTTAATGATCCATAAATGCAATTTTGGATGATTAAAACAAATTTTAAAGAGAAAGGGAGGGGTCAGTGAAGAGCACCAGAGTTGAGCCTTTTGTCATCCAGTGTCTTCAGTAGAAAGAGAGACATGAAGAAATGATAAAGCTGATAAATGAAGAAAAGGTTCATAATTTTCATTTATCATTTGATTTATGGTTTATTGTGACCGACCTAGTTAAGATAGTTCATCTGATCAGGAAACCTCACGGACTCTACCAAAGGTTTGTATAATCTTTCCGTATATCTATGGTTTTAGTGCAGTGAAAAGCAGATTTTACTGGGATTTTGTTTTATAAATTGTGGTTCCAGAGTGAAAAAAGGATGAAGATGAACATAATAAACAAGTTTAAAATTTTGTTTTGAGTTTGTCTTATTATGATTCCCCCCTCCCATAATATACAGCTAATCATGTTTTGCTTAAGTTGATTAAATTTACAAACAAATTATGAGAAAGATGCAAGATTGCTGTTTGGTTAATCAGGGTTTGATACTGGACTTGACAAAGACATGACGCTGACAGTATCAGTCTAATGACACAGATGACTAAAATTCAAACTCATAGGCAAATAATCAAATCGTAGAACATGTGAAGTGTCATATTTGAATAGCATATGGTAACACAAGTTCAATACAAATTATTCCAACGTGAACTCAGTTTAACTCCATTTTTTTCTATACTAAACCAAAAAGGGAAGTCTTCCAACTCATGCGTCTGTTTGTTTCTTTTATCCACCTCTCCGGAAGTCGTCTGACTGTGCCAGATTTAAAAAAAAAAATCATTACAAGTCAAATTCAAACAATTGAGGTATGTTATAACAAGACAGAAGTTGAGGTCACCATAGATAAAGGCCTCTAGGGGCCTGTAGTTGAATTTTAAGTCCCACCCTCCAGGTGAACCTGCTGATAAATTAAAAAAAATTAAGAGTTTTTTCCAATGCTGATTTTTATTTTCTATTTTTTACTTAACATAGAGATTACCTTGCTGCTCTATGTTAAAATCTGCATTTGGATTGGATTTTAATCCTGAACAAGGCACTGTCCATCTTTATTTATGTTGATGATTCAAGTGTACCTATGGCTTCATTTAAGCTCATTCTAACCTGATACAGACCAAACCAATCCAACACAGTCACAATCCCTGTTTTATTGATGATAAAGTACCTGTTTGTTCAAAGATTCCCACCTAACAAAGCCAGATTATTGAAATGGGTCTTCACCTCAGTCACAGTCCTTAACTAGAACATAATGATGATCAGTGGGAAAGA
Source organism: Garcialebias charrua (assembly GCA_038048925.1). Lineage (NCBI taxonomy): Eukaryota > Metazoa > Chordata > Actinopteri > Cyprinodontiformes > Rivulidae > Garcialebias > Garcialebias charrua. The sequence goes on from JBBPBX010023944.1 coordinate 17,323, forward strand.
AATATTTTATTTTTTATTTTTAGCAGCAGCTGAGACCCCCAACAGAGCCAGACTCAGAAGGAGGGTCCAGATGCTCCTTCCAGCTGAAGGGGACAGAAAACAGACACAACAACGTACCAGGCCAGTAAACCCACAACAAACTGATCAGGCAGAAAAACGTCTTGAGTATGAATAAATAAGGCTTGGTTTAATGTAGAGACTTGCCTGCAGCTGTTCCTTCATACACACCGTGGTGAAGTTAGTTTATGACTCTGTCATGTTTTCATCAGCTGGGTTCTCTCGTGTCGTCAAGAAACACTGCCTGTTCTACTTCCGCCTCCCTCGCGCTCTGTCGCGTTGCAGAGTTTGTTTGTTTTTTAACAGATTTCGCTGTTGTCTCCTCCCCCCGTCTGTCCTGAGGTTGTGATTGGCCAAATGACGCGCTCCACCAAAGATGTTTTATTGTCGAGAAGATGCATTGCTCTGTCTTGAAATCCAGTCAGGGGGAAATTATGCCGTCTGCCATGGGTCTTTCAAGTGAAGAAGACGAAAATAAGTTCCGGAACGCACCTTACTCTTAAAAAAAGTCCCGGTACTCTCAGGGTTAAATTTTAGAAGTGGTGGAACTGGGTTCCGGTGAGTTCCGGCCCACTTAAAGCACTGCTTAGCGTTCTTTGAAGGAACGCCAGCTGTCTTTCACGCCACACTCTTCTTATGATTAGAAACGATGGAGCTGTAGTAGTTTACCTCCCTCCGAGTGTGTGTCGTGAATGACTCAGCTACTACTATGTAAAAATGTAACTAAATATTAGTCAAACTGACTGAGTTATAGATATTTTATAGACATTTTTGTGTTTTCACGTTTCACTACAAGAGATATCTTGCTGCTAGACAGACGCATAAACATTATCGTGCAGTGGGTGCTGATGAAACTGCTTCAGTTTGCTAAACTCCACAGTGCAGGAAGTCCTGGAGCCGTTCCTTGAGTTGGTTCTGACAAAACCTTCTCTGTTCTCAGAACATGTAGAACCAGCAGCACGTTGACTGCGCCTGCAGATATTTCTCTGACATTCGCCTCTAATGAAGCTGGTGTTGCTTTTCCCTCCCTGTGCTCGCAGCAGTTTGACTTTGTGTTGCACAACGCTCTTCCTGCTGAACACACACACAGAATTTTATTTATTCATACTTGAATATCTTAAATACACATGTACGCCGTCACGCTCGGTGTTTACATTCCAACAACTGCCGATGCGCCGCGGGCTGCTGACATAATCATTTCCACGATCGCCGGACATCAGACTCAGAATCCTGATGCCTTCATTGAGCAGCTGTGGCTGAGTGGTTAGTGCAGTCGTCCTCCAAAGGGAGAAGTGAGGGGTCCGATTCCACTAGCAGTCACATGCCGAAGTGTCCCTGGGCAAGACACTGAACCCCTCATTGCCTCTGATGTGTTTCCCATTGGTGTACGAATGTGATAAAGCTCTGATTATTCTTTGTATAGATCTAGTAGAGTGCTGTATGAATGAGTAAATGAGGCACAGATCGTGTTGTAACAAGATTTGGATATCTTGGTAAGATAGAAATGTGCTATATAAGTACAGTCCATTCCAATGCAATGTCTGGGTAATTTAACCAAGTCGTCATCAACAAAAACGGTTAAATTGTGTCATCTGGACCAGTTTCTGTCCCTCATCCAGAGGACTTCCTCAGTCTACCGTATACTGAGGAAGTCCTCTGGAAGGGAGACGAAAGGTTCCTTACTTAAAAGAACTGGTCCAGATGACACGATTTAACCTTTTTTGTTGTTGTCTTAGCTTACAACCCTTTCTCAAGACAAGTCATGTTTATATGTTTATGACATGTCATGAAGGACTCGCTGGTCATCCGGCTCAGAGACGACCTCACAGGTCGACCACAGTATGTGAGGCTGCAGAACATCACCTCAGACAACATACTGAGCAGCAGGGGTTCCTCAGGGGACGGTCCTCTCACCTTTTCTGTTCACCCTCTACACCTCAGACTTCAGGTACAACTCACCATCCTGCCATCTGCAGAAGTTCTGGATGACTCTGTCATTGTGACCAGGAAGCTGAATACAGAGGTGTGGACAGAACCACCTGCAAGTCAACATTGGAAAAACTAAAGAGCTGCAGGTGGACTACAGGAAGAAGACCAGACACCC
>JBBPBX010023944.1:20469-40102 GCA_038048925.1 Garcialebias charrua
TGACACACCTTATTATCTACTTTTGGTATTTTAGCTGCAAGGCTTGATCCAATATTTACAAAATATTGATTAAATTCATTTACGATATCATTCTCATCATGTATTTCTTTGTCATCTTTCACAAAATATTTTGCAATGTTCGTTTTTGCTTTATGACTTTTTAGAACATCATTTATTACTCGCCATGTTGTTTTAGTGTCACCATTGCTCTTGTTTAATAAATCACTATAGTATTCTTTCTTGCATCTTCTTATAATCATTACCAATTTATTTTTATATTTTTTATATTTTTCTTCAGCTTGTTGTGTTCTCGTTTTTAAGAAACATAAATACAAGTTATTTTTTTTTTTACAAGCATTTCTCAACCCTTTAGTCATCCAAGGTTGGTCAACAATATTTCTTTTTCTACGATTTCTTTGCACACAATTCTTTTCATACAGAGCTTCTAAAATGTTCATAAATTCATCATATGATCTGTTAACATCATCAATATACACGTCCTTCCAGTTTTGCTTCTGTAAATCATCTTTTAATTGATCCATAGCTTTTTTTGATGTGTTTATTATTTTTTTCTTAATTGTAACTTCTTTTGTAATGTTTTGATCATTTCTGTAGATAGTGAAAACTGGTAAATGATCACTTAAATCAGTTGTTAAGATACCACCTGTCATATCCCCATTTGTTATATTTGTGAAAATGTTGTCAATTATCGTAGCACTATGAGTTGTAATTCTTGTTGGTTTTGATATTAACGGATAAAGATTTAAACTATACATTGAATTTAGAAATGTGCTGATGTTATTTGAATCTGTTTTATTTCCCAGGTCAATATTAAAGTCTCCGCACAAGAAAACTTTTTTATTTAAACTCTTTTCCAGTAGTTGTATGATTTTATCGGTGAATATTTCTATATTTGATCCTGGTGATCGATATACACAACTTATGGATATGTTTTTAGCATTTTCGTTTAATATTTCTATTGTTATTATTTCCATAAGATTGTCAACAATTATTGACATTTCTTTAATTATTCTACACTTTATTTCATTTTTGACAAATAGAGCTACTCCACCACCTTTTTTATTGTTTCTGTTTAAATGATATAATTCATATCCTTCGATGTGAACATTATTTTTGTTTTCATCATTAAGCCATGTCTCTGACAGTGCTATTAATGTAAAAGTTCTGTTTAACTGTTTTAAATAATCTGTTATTTTGGATATATTTGCATTTATACTTCTACTATTGATGTGAATAATAGAGAGATCTCCATTTGTTATATTGATGTTATTAAACTTTTCTTCATTATAGTATTCACAGTCTTTTATAGCAGGATAAAAGTTTGCATCAACCATATCTTCAACATTATATATTTTGAATTCTGAGTCTTCGTTTGTTGCTGTCATGTTTTAATCTATTTGTTTGTTTGTTCATTTCTGTTAATTTTGTGTATGAACATGTGATAGTGATTGGTGATTTGTCATTTTTGAGCTCATCAAAATGTGTCTAAGTCTTTCAGTTCTTTTATTATTTTAGGATGAGAATTTTCATCTACTTTGATCCAGATGTTTCCGTTTCTTGTCCAAGTTTTTTTTATTTTTTCCTCCTTTTTCAACAACCTTGCTGCATGTGCAATGTTTGCGTTTTTTTTAGTTAGGTGTTCATTCATGAAGACCATAGTTTTTGCGAGTTTCTTTGACTGCATCATTACCCTGTTTCTTTGATTCCTTCCAATGAATCTCACGACTACTGACGGTTTAAGTTTGTTAGCTCTATTGGGCAGTGTGTAACAGGTGGAAATGTCATCACGTTTAATGTCAATGCCTTTGTCACTTAAGAAAGTGACTACCTGATTCTCCAGAGACTGCAGTTGTTCTGGTCGTCCTCCTTCACTCGTGTTAACGCCTTTGGTTACATCAGCCGATGACCAGCGTTTAAGTTCGAGTCCAGAAATGACCATGTTTTCGCCTCTTATGTATTGTTCCATGTCCTCACACTTTTGTTCCAATTGAGCTAATCGTTCTTCTCTGATGACCTCCTGAGCTTTCATTAGTTTCATCTCCTCAACCAGTTGATTAAAGTTTTTTTGATCAGCTCTCAAACTTGCAACTTCCGCAGTGAGAACGTTTACTGCATTTTTCAATTCCTCCATTAACTCCAAATTTTTATCCACCGATTTTTTACTCGCCGACTCCTGTTTCTGCTGCTCCGATTTATTTTTTTTACTAGGACTCATCACGCCTGCTTCTTCTGATCTGGATACAGAAAATCACTGTTCCACAGCAACTCGTTCACTGCTCTGCTCCCATCCGCAGCAATTCGCTCGCTGCTCTGCTCATGTCCAACAGTAATCAGCTTGCTTCCCGTCCAACAGCAACTCGATCGTTGCTCTGCTTCAGATCAGCAGTTAGTTCAGAACTCACGTTTCAGCAGCCTGCAGCAATCCCCTGGCTCGCCCACGGCGCACGGCTCAGCTCGAAGCCCCAGGTGGCGTCCACGGCTCACGGCGCTCGGCTCAGCTCGAAGGTGGCGTCCACGGTTCACGGCCCACTCGTGGCTCTCGGATCAGCTCGAAGCCCCAGGTTGCGTTCACGGCCCCCTCGTTGCGCTCGGCTCAGCTCGAAGCCCGAGGTGGCGTTCACGGCTTTCGGCTCTCACGCCAGCCTGTAGCAACAGTCCCAACTCCGTGGTGTTTTTCCGCATTAGCCTTTATCAGCAGCACATGGCTAGCGTTAGCTTGTAGTCTGAAGCCACCACTCCCAGCTTTGTTGTTTTCTTTCGCTGCAACAAAGCACCTCCAGCGTGCCGGCCCGCGTTTCTTCGTAACAACCAGCGTATTTTTCCGGTTTATTTGTTAACGAAGCCCGCAGCTACGGCACCCGGTTACGGTGACCCAGCTCGGTTAGCTTTGATTAGCCCGGTAGCTACGCTTGGCTAACTCTCGGCAAAAACTCACGGACATGTTGGCTTGTAGATTCATAATTCTGGATCGCATGCTCCAGTCCAAGTTCCGCAGCTTTTTCAGAGCTCCTCTCTGCACATCCAGCGCTAAAAACTGCGAGTACAAGCTCTCCAAATACTCCTTTTGGAGGTACTGGCAGGAGCCTGACTACAAACGTCCACTCTGCTCAGCCGCCATCGCAAATGATACAATAGACCCAACAATTCAGAAGAGCTGAAGGCCACTATCAGAGCAACCTGGGCTCTCATAACACCTGAGCAGTGCCACAGACTGATCGACTCCATGCCACATCGCATTGCTCTCAAGTTGAGGAGTTTAAATATCTCAGGGGTTTTTTACAGAGAGGAAAGAGTGGAGCAGGACACCTACAGACATAACACTGCAGCGTCTGCAGTCTTTTGGACTCTGTGCCAGTCTGTTGTAGTGAAGAGGGAGTTGAGCTACAAAGAGAAGCTCTCCATTTACCAGTCAATCTACGTTCCTACCCTCACCTATGGTTAGAGCAATTGTCCTCCAATGCAAGAGTTGGGGGTTCGAATCAGTGTATGAATGTGATAAAGCTCTGATTAATCTCTTTAGAATGATTTGTTCAATTAGCTTTGTGTAGTTCTACTTTGTAGTAGAGTGCTGTATGAATGGTTCCCTTTCGATCAGCTCACTTCGGTACAACACATGGGTATGTGGAATTGCGCCCCCGCGCGTTCACCTGTGAAGTTTCTTTCATCACGCCTGTCAAGGCCAATAAGACAGCTGCATGAGCAGGAGGCCCCACCCTCCTGCTATAAAACAGGCAGTGCGTCTCATTTCCGTAATCTTATTGCACTTCACCTCACTTCAACCTGATCGCGGGACCCTTGTACGTGACTCAACTGTCCGACTGGAGGTGAGCTCGCTCCCTGCCCAGGGAGTCACTACAAGGCTTTTGTATCCTGCATACGCTTAGTTTAGCTTGCTAACTAAGTTTTTTCTCACATTTAGCCTAGCTAACATTCAAGTCTCTGTCACTGTTTCGCTGACCTGTTTAGCCGAGCTAACTGGCCCTCAACGCACCTCCCTGTTTAGCTGAGCTAACGAGGAGGTTCTTCGAACAACACAGTCAGATTTTCTGCTTTTTTTAACCTATTTAGCCGAGCTAACAGGTAATTTTCACTCTCTCTCTCGGCAGCTAACATAGCACCAAAGAAGAGCAAGAAGAAGTCGAAGGCCCTGAGCAAGGCTAGCAGGCCGGGAAGCCCCGGGTCACGTCCATGTCCAAGCGCATGTGGATTCTTCCTTTCAGAAGCAGACACCCACGAAGCTTGCCCAGTGTGTCTCAGCATGTTGCACGCTAAGGCGGCACTAGCCAACCCGGAGTCATGTGCGCACTGTAGCCGTCTCCGACAATCGACACTGGAGAAACGCGTGGCGTTCCTGACGAAAACTTTGAGGAACACGAGCGCAGCGAAAGACCCACCACTGTCCGAGGCTCTCAGACCGACGACGGAGCTGGAGTCCGACAAAATGGAGGACATTGTGGCGCTGTCCTGGGGAGAGCAGATGGATCTCCTCCCCACGGAGGATGTTAACAAAACAAGAGGCAAGTACGACATGCAGGACATGCTGCTGTTGGACGAGATCTCTCTAACGGCCTCTGGCGACATCTCCGACGACGAAGTGGAGCAAGGCATCGAAGAGGAAGCAGAGGACTTTTCACACGAGGCTGCAGCGGCGCCCATCAAAGCAGACGGTTCCACCCCAGCACTGTTCGACCTGTGTCGCAGAGCGGCAGAGTCTCTCAAGGTGCTGTGGCCCGCTCCTCCACCTCGACAACTACAGACGAGGCTGGCGGGTAATTATTTCTTCCCGAGGCAACAAACATCGGTGAGGCACAAACTACCAGTGTTTCCAGACTTTTTAAAGGAACTCACACTAGCCCCTTTCATAAGTCAGACCCGCGCAGTTCCCGCACAGACCAGTCCGGCTTTAATACCCATCGGGTCATTCATAAAACAAAGTTGAATCCGGCCATGGCCCGCCCTCAAAGGAGCATTCACAAAACGATTTGCAGCGCGTGTTGAAAAGAGGCGTGGTGAAGATCTACAGCTCAGAGGACGTGGTGCCTGCGTGTTTAACGTGGGACCGCACCGCAGAGGTGGATGTAAACAAACATGGCGACGCTAGCGAACATCGTTGTGTTTCTCCGAATGCTTTTTTTTGTTTTTTGTTTTTTTTTGCTCTCGCATCAGTAAAGCAATCCGCTCCAGAAGGGCCCCATCCTTCACTGTACCGGTAAGTCCCTTTTTCCTCCTCTGCGCGCAGAGACAGGAGCACACAGGTCTCTGCATCACCCCAATTAGACATTTCCGTGATGATCAATAAAAAGAGAAAAAGATTCGGCGAAGAATAGCAAGTGATGCGCGAACAAAATACAGATGTCATGTTGTTCAGATTCAGATTCAGATTCAGTTTATTATCGCCATTGTCAATGAACAGGATTCACAGACTAGGAATTTGCTTCGGCATAACGGTGCTTAAAATATAAAAACATAAGACACAAAAAACATAGACCATAAAACATCAATACAATCAATACAATATTCAGTGAACAAAAACTACTAAGAAACATCACAATTAGAGTGGTGCAATCAAAATACAGTGATACAGTGATTCCCAATCAAAATACAAAGAACAAATACAAAATACAGCGACCAAGGCAAGTTATGAGGTAGCATGGTTATGAGTGTTCAAGAGTCTGACAGCAGAGGGGAAGAAACTGTTTTTATGGCGGGAGGTTCTGGTCCCAATTGACCGAAGCCTCCTGCCTGAGGGGAGTGGTTCGAACAGACCGTATGCAGGGTGAGAAGGGTCAGCTGTGATCCGACCTGCTCGCCTCACAGTCCTGGAGACGTACAGGTCATGGAGAGATGGGAGACTACAGCCGATTACCTTCTCAGCAGAGCGCACAATGCGCTGCAGTCTGTGTCTGTCCCTGACAGTGGCCCCGGCGTACCACACTGTGATGGACGCGCTGAGAATGGACTCGATGATGGCCGTGTAGAACTGCACCATCAGCTTGGCCGGCAGCTTGGCCTTCCTCAGCTGTCGCAGGAAGTACATCCTCTGCTGAGCCTTTTTGATGAGGGAGCTGATGGTTGGCTCCCACTTGAGGTCCTGGGTGATGGTGGTGCCGAGGAACCGGTAGCAGTCCCCAATGATGATGGGGGTGTTGTTAAAGGTGATGGGGGGCAGAGGGGCTCTGTCTTTCCTGAAGTCCACAATCATCTCCACTGTCTTCTGGGCGTTGAGCTCCAGGTTGTTGTTGCTGCACCAGGTCACCAGCCGGCCCACCTCTCTCCTGTACGCAGACTCATCATCATCCGAGATGAGCCCGATGAGGGTGGTGTCGTCCGCAAACTTAATAAGTTTTACGGAGTCATGGCTGGAGGTGCAGCAGTTGGTGTACAGGGAGAAGAGCAGAGGGGAAAGAACACATCCTTGTGGTGAACCTGTGCTTATGGTCTGAGTGTCCGAGACAGCTTTCCCCAGCCGCACGCGCTGACTCCGGTCTGTCAGGAAGTCAGTGATCCACCTGCAGGTGGCGTCAGGTACACCGAGCAGAGAAAGCTTGTCTTGGAGCAAAGCAGGAAGGATGGTGTTGAATGCAGAGCTGAAGTCCACAAACAGGATCCTAGCATAGGTTCCTGGGGAGTCCAGATGCTGCAGGATGGAGTGGAGGGCCAGGTTTATGGCATCATCTACAGACCTGTTAGCTCTGTAGGCGAACTGCAGAGGGTCAAGGAGGGGATTGCTGATAGACTTGAGGTGGGATAAAACCAGACGTTCAAAGGTTTTCATGACTACAGATGACTACAGATGACTACAGATGTTGTTTACACATTTAAATACAGCGCAACAGTGTGCGCCGGGATAGTGGGAGAGTACGTCATTATTCAAATAAGTTTGAAGCCGTGCAGCCCCGAGACCTTTCACAAGTCGACAGATGCGGGTTTAACACTACCTCTGATCACGGGTCAGGCACGGATCAGAGGCGAGTCAACTTTACTCGCCAAGGCGCGTTTGCGTGTTTTCTGAATGCTCGTTGGAGGTCTGAACACGCATCAGAGACGGATTGGTGCGTCTTATGAAAGGGGCTACTGTCATGGTCAGCGCCCAAGGCACCGTTGTCCCTCCCCCTCTCCCAGTTTCTGGACTTGGAGAACATGGAGCTGACGGGTCTGGCTCACATCCCCCCTATGGATGAAACACTGGCAGCGCACCTGGCACCCAAAACTTTGGCCAGCAAACCCGCTCTACCCAGCAAGCAGTGTCGGTTCTCAGCAACACAGCTGGACAAGATCTACCGCGCACAGTGCCTTGTGGCCCGCGCGCTCAACATGGCCTCGATGCACTCACAGAGACAGGCCCTCCGCCCCTATTAAAACTTTGTCCACAAGAGGGCCCAAGGAGCCCACAAATAAACATGCCACTCAGGCTCGCCTCTCGCGCGAGGGCATGGTTTGCATGCGCACCGTCGCAATGGATCATGGGAACTGTTGTCTGGAGTTACAGACTGCAGTTCAGCAAGCCTCCCTGGCGGTTCAATGGGGGTAGCAACGCCGTCAGCTCGGTCAATCTGCCATATTCCGTTGTAAAACCGCCGTCAACCTCTGTAAGGTCTCCACCTCCAATGCTTTGCTGTTTGTGCCATGAAACTCGGTCCAGAGCGGGTCTCTCTCTGTGTTTTTCTGCGTGACGTAACCCCGAGACGTCGTAACTCGAGGCCGTTGTAACCCGAGGACTACCTGTATTCTAATTTTCTGAGACACAGAATTTGGGGTTTTCATTAGTTGTTATTTATAATCATCAATATTAAAATGAATAAACATTTGAAATATTGAAACATATCAGTCTGTGTGAAATCAATTAATATATTATACAAGTTTCACTTTTTGAATGGAATTACTGAAATAAATAAACTCTTTCACAATATTATAATTTTATGACCAGCACCATTCAGTTTGTTTGTTTCCATTCACCAGCAGATCATTCTCGGCTCTCATGCTTCTTGATCTCCAGAGTTTTTGTAAGCTGCCACAGCAGACTTTGTTAGTTTTATTAAAACCAGGTTTTATTTTTGGAGCTTTTTGTGTCTGTCTGTACTCCTGGGCTCAGTTGTACCGCTTGCTGTACATGTGGGGACCATTTAAGGTCCATCCATACAAGCAAGACAGAACTATTTACATACAGGTACATACATCCGATGAGCGGCTCTTGAATGTTTTCTAAATGGAGTCTGTGTGTTGATTTTGAGATAAAGATTGGATCATTTTATTATTGTATCATATACTGTACATTAAAAACTTAAAACTGGAAGCAGGTGGATTCTGATTTTTCCATGACATGGCATAATGGTGAGGATATTTTCTGGGTTGGTGGCGGCCGATACTATTTCCAACGCTGTATTGTGCTGACGGTGTTCCTGCTCACATAGATAGCGCACATGTCAGCAGCACAGCTGAAATAGAGATGAGTTGTCAGAACAAACGAGGCCTTGCAGCCCTCTTCCTCTGAGTGAAGATGCTTATTACTGACATGTAGACTTAATGTGACCTGTGGAACAGCTGCGGCAGCTAACTGAAGCTGTGCAGGGCTTACTGTCGAAACACTGTTAATAAAAGTGTCTCAATGTTTGTTTCATTTTTATTCATTTAAAGTGGAATAAAAAACAATGTTGACATGAAAAGAATGTGTCCACATTTAAACCCACTGTGGTTCCCTTCTTTTCTCCTGCAAGAAACACAGCCAGGAATTAACTAAACCCCTTGTGTCAACTCGAGGAGGTGGAGGGGACCTCACAGTAACTCCCACTGTGACGATTACAGGGAATGGTTTGTCACCACCAGCTCTGTGGGGAAGATTGAAACCTTTTCAGAGCCAATTAAACGTGAGCACAGAGAGCAGGCGATGTCTGCATCAGCATATTGCAGGAGCGTAACTCAAGCTGACAGGACGTAAGCTCATAATGTCCGGCTGCCAGGAGGCCGAGTTGCGGGGTGTCAATCCAATTTACATTTTCCATTAGATAATATCTGCCTTTGGATTGTTAAGATAAATAACGGCTCTCGGGCCGCTCGAGTGTTCAGAGGGTGAGAGACGACGATAAACAACGAGGCTTAAAACTGTTTTTGTGGGCCGGTGCATTGACTCATCATCTCTGTGACGTCCTCAGAACACCACGAGACCAAACATTAGTCTGTACCAAACCCTGTCCTCTGTCATTCAGTCAGCTGTTAGGTGGTGTAGCATGTATGTTAGTGATGGAGGAAGAAGGGTGGTGCTTCTCACTCTACTACACTTATTCTGCACTTGTTACAGCATAAATTAGTACATTCAGCCTTTATAGTCAGAACTCAGTCACTGAAGCAGACTCTGTTATTTACATGGATTTCTACACCACAACAATTAATAATCATCTCAATGAGGAGACCGGGTTTGTCTTTGAAGTTTTATTGTAAAAATATTTATCAAGACTAAAACATATAATAACAAAGAATAAGAATTTGGATTAAACTAGTTTGAAAATTAGTAGTTGAATTAATACTTGGACTTGATGAAGAAATGAGGATTAATAAAGGACTAATTCTCTGTCACTGTGTCTAAAACTAAAGAGTTCTTGGGACAGAATTAATTTTATTTGTGCAACAATTTCAAAAAAGTTTAACTATTTGATAAATAAGAAAGTTCATGCTCAATAATCCAGGTATCAAATCTGATAATAATGTGATTATCAAGGTGTCTGATAATTCTCAATCAGGTCGTCTGGACAGTTTCATTTTAGTAGAAACGTTTCACCCTCACTCCAGAGGGCTTCATCAGTCAGAGTAGTTCCAGCACGCTGTTCCCCCACCAAGTAAACAACTTAAGTGGACAAGTTGTTTACTTGGTGGGGGAACAGTGTGCTGGGACTACTCTGACTGATGAAGCCCTCTGGAGTGAGGGTGAAACGTTTCTACTAAAATGAAACTGTCCAGACGACCTGATTGAGAATGATCAGATTTGATAAATAGTTTACTTTGGAATTTAGATAGCAGATGTTATTAGATTTGATCAGATTAGTTACTAAATCTGCAAGCCAGGAAATTATATTTGACCAAAGTGCATCTTTTTAAATCATAACCAGACAGTAAGAGTAACAGCATCAATGTCCTCATCAGATTCTTGGCCACTTTCTGGATCGAGCCTGAAGGGACAGTCGACTGCTGCTCTGTCTTTCCTGGACTTTGGAGGTTGATCAGGACTCAAGAGCTCTATGCCAGGAACAGGTTAGAGCTCAGGAGGTTCTTGTAGGATTGGGCCAGGCACTCGTCCAGGTGACCGAGGTGAGACATTAACTGGGTCAGCAGGAAGCATGATGAGAATAGTCAGTGGGTGATAAGCAGTCCAAACTTAGGTGAAAGCTGTGAAAACTTGCAATGTATATTTTAGTAACCTATAAATACTGTATTTCTTCAATTTGACTTTAACAAAAATTGTTCCTGAACAAAATGTGTTTACCTTTTCTCAGGAATGATGACATGATGGACAACATGGAAACATCAGGATGACAGAACTGAAGGACATTGCTGGCATTCCCAGACTGTTCTGATGACCGTTTGAAGTTCAAGGATTATTTCTGCCCCAGAACTCTACAGAGATTATCAAACTTGAGTTCTTTCTGAAATATGTTAAAACATATTATAATATTTCACATGATTTCATATTATAATTCCCCTCTGTGGCAGCTCCTTCTTAGCTGCAGCTGATTACCATCCATCCATTATCGCAGGGGTCATTGGTGCCCATGTCCAGCAATGACTGTGTGAGAGACAGGGGACACCCTGGACAGGTTTCCAGTTCATCACAGGGATGCATAAAGACAAATGAGACAAACAACCATTCACTCTCTCATGAGGAAGAAACCTCCAGCAGAACCAGGCTCAGGACAAGCGGCCATCATCTTCGACCGTCTGGGTTTGAGAGGAACAGCAAGGAGGAACAGATACAGATTTCCTCACTCGCTTTCGTGCAAGGTGGACACATTTTCTTTCCTCTCCCATCCTCCTCCTGCTTTTTGCTCTCTGTCTTGTGTATCGGAGCTTATATCTACACAGCTTCCGAAATGAAAACTACTGTCAAGGATCTGGTCAGCTGGACTTGTAATGCAATTGATAAAAAAAAAATCAACAAAACAACAGATTCCTGGAGAACTCTCATGTCCTGCTGAGATGCATGTGGCAGGATACGGCATGGATCCATGGGGAACTTGGAGACTGATGTGTCTTTTCATATTGTCTCAGGAGGATGCCGAAGACGTCTATGTATTTAGAACCATGATAGCAGGGCTATTAAAGAAGACGGCGGCAGCAGTTTTGGCCATGGCAAAACTGCAGAGTCTGTGTGAAGGTTGGGCTCATGCTTCGAGCACTCTAGGGACGACCTTGGAGGGGGCTCACAAGCACAAACCAGTCTCACAAATCTGGACATTTTGGATCGAAAGTACCAGCAGGAATCAAAGCTGATGAAAAAGAACAGACTGCCTGGAGAAAAAAAAATAACAATTGTGGATTATCTGAATCTGGCTCCCCCGGTTGGCCTCGAAGCAGGCCGACTTACCAAATTTCTCCTGGTATATGTGTACCTACACTAAGAAAAGCTCTGTCTATCGCAACCCCAACCCCAGGACTCAAATGGACATGGGAGTATTTTATTTAAAAGTGAGCATCAACCAAGCATCTTTTTTTTTCGGAGTTCAAAATGTTTTTTTTACATGCAGAAATAAAATGTGTTCTCTGTAGCAGTTCATTGATTTCATAAATGCAACATGTTTTTTATACATACAGGTAAGAAAAATAAACTGACTAAAAAAAAAATCCAATTTTAGATGTCAAAGGGGTTTTGTGGCTCTGGGTGTTTTATTTTTTTTAAAATTTTTCGGTGGGATGGTCCATACGACTCTTTGAGCATTTAAGGTTGCCGATCCCTGTTCAAGACCTTTCCCCCTTTTCTATCTAAAAGTATTCTGAAAAAGAATAAGGGGCCATGCTCTCAGGAGCAGCAGTAGCGTGCACTCTGTCAATCTTTTGGACGACTGTACGAACATAATCTCACTGTATTTTTGTGCAATGATAATAAAGTTTATTCAGATTCTGATTTTGATACACAATGGCAGACACAATCACAAGTTAAGATATAAATAAGTATAGAAAACTATTCAGTTTTAACAACGTTCAGTCAGGTCATCTGGACAGTTTCTTTTTTGGTGAGACGTTTCATCCTTCATCCAAAGGACTTCTTCAAATCTGAGGAGCCACCAACAAAATGAGTCCCATAAACAGCATTTACTCCATCCAACAATATTGTTTTTCAATGTTGTGAATCATTCCATCTTGTGGAAGGTCCAGAATGCTTCACCATGCTCACATCATATGAACTCAACATCCAATAGATTTGTCACAAACATCAAAACACGGAGGTTACACTGAACAATTCTTTTTAATTTCCAATGACAGAACTAAACTAAATAAAGGAAGAAATTCAAGATCAATCCATCTTTCTGTTTGTTAATGTGTATCTGGACTGTGCTGACTGTTCACAAAATAAATATGTGTTTTTGGACAAACGGTTGCTGTTTCTTTTTAAATAAAGACAAAACTTCACCCAGAACAACACATACTAGTGAGGAGACACAGGTCATTCAGACACGAACACACAAAGATAATCGGAGTTAAAGTGAGACGAAAACACAACAAAGTGATAAACATGCATGATGGAGAACGCTGAGAAACAAATGACTGGAATGTTTTAGAGCCGGCTAACTCAAACCAGGTGTGGGAGACGAACAGGAAGTCAACAGTAAACAGACCTCCAGACGAGAACGCACAAAAAGTACTCGATATTCTAACAGGACGTGTGACTCAAGTTAAATACAACTCTAAAAGAGCAGAACATTCCAACAAAGAAAAACAAAAGTGTAACCATGTTCGCTACAACTGAGTCTGAAGTTCCTCCAGTTCACCCTCGTCTGGATGGATAATAATAAGTCAAAGTCAACTTTATTGTCAAAACTGCAATATGTACAGGACATACACAGGATTGAAATTGCATTTCTCTCTCAGTCCCTCGGTGCAACAGTAACCATTTAAACACTAAACAATTAATAAACAAGCATAAAATGAAATAATAAAAGTTTAGTACTGTCCTGAGTTTTTTGCATAGTAGTTTTTCATAGTAGTATAAAAGTATAAAAAGTTTCACCAACACCAAAAACACCAACATTTAATAAACATAATCATAAAATGAAATAGAGTGTAATACTGTCCCGAAGTATAAAGTATAAAAAGTATATCTATAAAATAAATGAAGGTTCTGGCATTTGACATTTGTAAAGAGTGACAAAGCAGCATATGAGGTTAATGTACACAGTATATGTATGAGGTATTTGATATTGGTATAGAGATAAAGTGGCATTATGCAATAAGGCTAGTAAAAAGAATATATACTGTATATCAGCAGTAGTGTAGATATAAAAAGTCTAGATGTAAACAGTAGTAATAAATGTAAACAGTAAATGTAAACAGTAGTATGACTATAGGCAGTAATGTAATACAAACATTAGTGCAAATATGAGAAGTAGTGCAAACTGAATGAGCACATGACCGTGAGTTGAGTGAATGACCCGTATTGATGACACAGAGTCCAGTGTTAAAAACTTTGTGTTGTGTGGTAATGTGTGAAAGTTTTTTGTGATTAAGGCAGTACAAGTGGGAGGGAGGGCAGAGCAGGCAGAGTGTTTAGCATCCTGACTGCCTGATGAACAGAGCTGTCTCTCAGTCTGCTGGTTCGAGCCTGGAGACTCCTCAGTCTCCTCCCTGATGGCAGCAGTCTGAAGCAGCTGTGTAGTGGGTGTGTGGGATCACCTGCCATGCAGAGGGCTTTCCGAGTGAGGCGGTTGCTGTGTAAGTCCTGTAGTGAGGGCAAGGAGGTGCCGACGATCTTCTCAGCTGCTCTCACGATGCGCTGGAGGCTCTTGCGGCAGGATGCAGTACATGCACCAAACCACACCATGATGCAGCTGGTCAGGACACTTTCTATGGCACCTCTGTAGAAGGTGCACATGATGGGGGTTGTATAATAATAATAAATTCAATTTATACCGCACTTTTCATTAATAAAAATGCCAAAGTGATTATAATCTTGTGCTAACTGAAGACACTTATTAGAGACATTTTCTACTTTAATGTCTAAAAAGGATTGTTGGACTACTTATAAACTTAACTCAGTTATTTATTTTTTGAGTTCTTGTAATTATTATCATTCAAATGTGTCAAAGTCTAAGAAGCTGTTTTTTTTATTGTGTGCAGTTACTAAATTTCACAGATAAATGAAATTTTGTCGACAGACGAGAAGCTCACTCCTTTTTATAAACACATATATGTGTTTATAAAAAGGAGTGAGCCAGACTTAGCTTTTTTAGGCATGAACTGTAAACTTTACAGTTCATTGTTTTTACCATAAACTGTAACGTTTGCGTGGGTCATCATCATTGAGACAGGTCAAGCTTTTCCTGAATGTCAATAATAAATGTTCTTGTTTTCCATTTTAACCAACAGCCAAGGTTTTACTCTAAAACTCCATCAAGCCAAAGTACTGCATTGATTTTACAAATACACCATCATACAGAACGTTGATTAATTACATCTTTGACCACTTCAATAAATTTCCCAGAGGGCTTTAAAAGTTGATCGCTTTATTTATTTATTCACATAATGAACCTTTAGAGCAGTACAAAAACACATTTAGACACTGGCAGAAACAGTGTGTCAGTATAAGGACCATACTGCCACAAAGTGGTTTAACTGGTTCATTAGAGACCAGGAAGAGAGGAGGCTGAACCTTATCCACGGAGCCCTGTGATTAGTGGAGGTGGAAAATTCATGTTGGGGATCGGCCGATTGACAAACTGACTTGGTCTGTTTAATACGTTCTTCCCATGGACTCTACTGGAGCTAGACTGGACCCACTTTGCGCAGCATTCTGGTTTCTTTGGTTTGAATGAGCACCAAGTCAACAAACAGAGCTGAAGGAATGTGGTGCAAGGAGTGTTGACAAATGAGGAGGAGATGAGGAAAGAATCAGAGATGAGGTCTTCTTTCAGCTGTTTCCCATTGATTCAAAAGAGGAACAGGTTGTAGGGCAATGCTTGCCAGCTGATTAGAAGTGTGGTTCAGATCCTGCTCTCAAACCCAGTGAATGCATTTGACTTTTCTAGCATGGACCACACCACAACAAGAAGAGTCGACCACTTCAGTTAGACTTTAGAATGAGAGGAGGAGGGGGTAATGTATCTGAAGGTTGTTGAAGTCGTTTGTCCTGTCTGAAATCTCAACAGTCTACTATTTCATTGTTCCTGTTAGTCATGTTTGTTTATATACAGCAGTTTACATTATCATCTGTATACAGTACTGGTATTGATTGTATGTTTTATTTTTCTGCTTGAATTGGAAATACCCTCCGTCTGTCCATGCATGTCGTGAGCATAACTTGAAAAATAGGTGAGGTACTGATTTCTGTTCTGGTGTGTGGCCAGTGGCCACATCTGGATGTAAAAAGTTTCCTTTCAAATTTTGAGTTGCCACATCAAAATCCAAGCTGACCACCACCATTCAATTTCTAGTTTATTGTCATTCACATCATGAGATGGAACAAAATTATGTACGCAGGGTCCCAGTTACACCCCAAAATAGCAAAATTATGAAGTGTAAAAAGAAACAAATGTAATGGTCACTGATCAATTTATACAGCGTTAGATTTATTTCCATTTATTTTCATTGGTTTCCTTATCTTGTTATATTATCTACGCTGCAAAAATGACCATTTATTATTAATCCTTGTCTCCTGTAAGGTAATGAGTGTGTTCCAAATGAAAGTTTGAGTTTGTTTATTTGTTTGTGTAAATTTGTTTTGTAATAATACGTTTTGGAGACGGTGGGGGAGTGGACTTAAAAGGAGGAGGAAGTGACGGCGCTTTCTCTCTCTCTCTCTCTCTCTCTCTCTGACTCACCTGGGAGTGCGCACCTGCTGAGAAGGATTTTGGCGTGAGGCCGTTGCCCTGTGGACTGCCTGTGGACTGTGGATTGCCTTGAGTTGGGATCGCTGTGGATTAGTAAATTTCTCCTTACCCAGGACTGCAGGGGAGGCACGCTAAAAGGACCTTGAGACTCTGGTGAGATTGTTTCTTTTTATTTCGGCGCGCCGACGCCTGGATGGATTGAGTGGGCGTTTCCTCATCCTGCTTCAAACAAACTTTTTATCTGAGAGAGCATTTGGACTGAAAGTTGGTGCAGTTTGGGTTTTAATTTGGTTTATGGGGTTTGTCTGCAGCTATGTAGATGTTGGGAATGCTGCAGATATGTAAATGGTGGGGGAATGAAGCGTTCGGGTTTGTTTATGTGCACAACTGATTTGTTTGTTTAAATTGGGTATTAAATGTCATCACATGGCTAATATCAATACAGTTTACTGGTTTATGCTTTCTGCTCAACCTTTATACGTTTTAAGCGCCGTCAGCTCCAGGCACTGCCCCTGACTAATTTAGCGTATATAATAATTAGTCCCCTTTTATCCTAGCGGTGGGGGTCTGGCAGCAGCATAATGGGATGACTGGCTAGCGTCTCTCTCCCCAGCCAGTCCACCAATGGGCCCATGAGCAACTGGAGTTGAATACGTGGACGGCCCCCAAGAGAGAGCACCTTTGCGGACCGTTTGATTTAGTTCCTCCGACCAGCGTTTATCCCTACGCTTGAGACAGGCCCCAACCTCTTGGTCCAACTTCTGGAGGTGGTGCTCTACGTATTCCTTTATTAAAACAGCAGAGGAGTCAATAGCAGCCCTGAGTCCCTCCTCACGATGGAGGGTGCTGTCAATCGCATCTCGGAGGCGTTGTTCCAAGGCTTCAACTTTCTGCTGGAGGTCCGAGAGTTGTTCTGCTAATGTCTCAGTTTCGGTGTTAATCCCAGCATCTGCTTGAACCACTGATGGGTCTAGATACATGCTACTGAGCATGGAGGATAAGTGGGTTACATCAGGATTGTCTGGCTGTAGCCTGACTGTAACATGCCGGTCGAATTTCCCTAAGGGTGCTGAATGCTGATTAGACGCAGACTCCTCAGAGGAGGAATCTGAATGATTTGAAGCTGACATAGTTTGAGTTAAGGTCCTCCAGGCGCTGAAATCTGATGCTGTATGCAACAAATCAGTATTTGTATGATATATGTACATGTGTTGGTGTCATGTATATAAAATATGCTGACTTCACAATATCAAAAACAACAACTTGCATTTAAGNGATGTGAACATCTTCATCCCTGAAAGATGAAGTTTTGTTTTGTTTTTTAAATGTCCAGAGGACCAGACTTAGCTTTTTTAGATTAATTAAAATATAATAAAATGTAATTCAACAAAGAAGAAGAACATTTCAACTGTGTGCAATTTAATGATTGTGCTTGCATTTTGTTTTGTGTTTATCATTTTCAGAACATGATCAATCATAGAGAGAGAATCCACTTGGTGTGTTCACGGACAGGCAGCATCTCCTCATCAAAGACTAACCAAACAACTTGAGTACGGTAATATAGTTGTGAACTGAGTCAACCTTTATTTTGGTATGTGTATGCACACAAATTGTTGTCATTCACAGTTGGATGCAAGGCTGTGTGTAGCCTTTTTGGGTGAGATGCTACATGTGTCATACATGTTCTTTGCAGCTCAGTTTTATGTTTTTTTTTTAATTAACTTGGACAATTTCATCCTTCATTAATGGAGTTATGTGGGTTTTCATAAGCTGACAAATTTTAAAAGGATTTATGTTAGAGCAACAAGCAAACAGATGTTTTCTATGCAACTGTAATTGTCAGTTGAATAAGTTATAATAAATGAGTTATTCAACATTAAGGAGTACGGTAGTTACATTTATTTTACATTACATTAGATTACATTTAGTTACATTTATAAGTTACATCTGGCCCTTCAAGGTCAGCCATTATGCCGATGTGGCCCTCGGTGAAAATGAGTTTGACACCCCTGTGTTACAACGTAAATAACACGAAGCGCACACCCATTTCCGCCTTTCAGCGCGACCTGAATGTCATTAAACAGCATTAAACAATAACTAATATTGTCTAACTGTTGCGCGCAGCCAGGGTTTTAAAATATAACGAATAATCTCTAACTTTTACGTGCAGCTAATTTGTCAGGAGGAGTGATTGCTATATGAGCAAGTTGGACACCTGAAAATTCAGTCCGGAGTATAGCTCAAAGCGTAAAGCACTGCTCTTTTGACCGGGAGAAGTGGGTTCGCTTCCCGCCTGGGACAAAGTTATTTTACTTTTTTTTTCTTTATTCACATTTTCTTTTAAATAAAAAGGAGTTTGTTTGGTTAACAAACTCCTTTTTATTTAAAAGAAAATGTGAATAAAGAGAAAAAAAAAGTAAAATAACTTTGTCACAGGCTGGAAGCGAACCCACTTCTCCCGGTCAAAAGAGCAGTGCTTTACGCTTTGAGCTATACTCCGGACTGAATTTTCAGGTGTCCAACTTGCTCATATAGCAATCACTCCTCCTGACATTTTAGCTGCACGTAAAAGTTAGAGATTATTCGTTATATTTTAAAACCCTGGCTGCGCGCAACAGTTAGACAATATTAGTTATTGTTTAATGCTGTTTAATGACATTCAGGTCGCGCTGAAAGGCGGAAATGGGTGTGCGCTTCGTGTTATTTACGTTGTAACATAAGCTGATTTGTGATCAGTTATTAACAAAAATTAAACGCAGAAACACTAATTCAGCTAACAATTGTTTTAGGGGTTTCTCGTTTCTGTAGTTAAATTTGAATGAAATTCAACCCTCGCGCTGAGGTTGTTTGAATGAGTCCCGCCCCTGCTGCAAACAACGAATCAAATGAGAGCTGAAACTAGCCCTGTCGGGCTCGGCCCGATAAGAACCACGGTGAAGATGGTTCCAGAACAAGGGTGGATCCCGGGCGGAAAAGGTAAATGCGAAGACGCCGAACCCGGGTTAGAAGCTGGGAGAGCCGGGGAGGGCCGGCCAATGCGAAAACGGCTTCTGTGAGGAGTGTCGGGCCTGTTTGCAGGCGCCTCTGGGCCTGTCTGTTACAGACAAAACCGAGGCACCCTGCTGGGGTTTATTGATTAGGCTAATGCCCCATGAGCCGTGAGGGAGGGGGGGAGGGAGATGGCCCCCAGATGGCCCCCCTCCCTTTATGTCAGCTGGTAGGACAGAGGGACCCGTTCTGCTGATGTTATTGTGTTTGTTGTTTTTTTGTTGTTGTTTTTTTAGTCAAGAAAACAGAGAGGGGCTGTTTTTTGAGCTTTATTTGTGCTTATGTGTAACGACATATTTGACTTTATGTCACTCACAGCAGAAAGAACATGATTTGTGTCTAGAACAAAGTCACCAGCTTTTTGTACCGTGCTACAAACAAAGTCTGGACGTGAAAAGATCATTTCCCGTACCGCGTGGGCGGGTGATCGTGTAAAGTTAAGAAGCGGTCCTGGTTCATCAGGCACGCTTCTGTTTGGTGTCCCGATTCACCGAGGAGGTTCTGTACCGGTCCGCCTGGCGGGGAACAAATCTGTT
>JBBPBX010023945.1:0-14738 GCA_038048925.1 Garcialebias charrua
GGTCCCACGAGGCGATGACGTCATCTAGAGGTATAAAACCGTGGTCCGCCTTCGAAGAGAGTGTGTGTTGGACTGTGCTGGAGTCAGGTCTGTTGTCTGCTGTAAGGTTTATTCTTATATGTACAATAAACCTACATAAAATTTGCACATTCGTTTCAGAGCTTCCTTCAACCTTTTGAATTCGCAACAATGTATATGGCATTATATTATATATATATTGATTCTTTAGTTTGTAGCAGGTCGCTGTAAATGAGTCCACGAGGCTCAATGATACCCATTTACAGGCCCTATGTCATCAAGCAGCTGCGCGCGCAGCGTTGCAACAGCAGTATGGCGGCTCGTAGTGTATTATCAAGCTACGCTAGCGGGTTATCAGTAAATGATCGCAAAGCTTACTTTAATAAGTTAACTTGGAGCAATGGCCACCAGCTTCCTCATCCGTGTACAGTTACTGAATGGGAGGATGACATGAGTAAGTGGCCTAGCATTCAGTGGCCTGATATTTACACGTATTTGGTGGAGAAACCTAGCGTGTACACAAGAGAAAAACTACGAGCATACAAATCACTCGATGCGTATGACTACGTTGTTTGTGGACATGTACAGGAAGTGCGATATAATGATATGGATGCTGATTTCTGTGTTTTAAAGTCCAAAGTCCTCCCCAGTCAGAGACAAAGCCTAAAGACTACAATGTATGAGGCTTGGGTAATCGTCAACAAAGTGGAGAACTACATTCTCACAGCAAACTGCACCTGTATGGCAGGGTAAGTTAATTTTGGTTCTTGATATGCATAATTTGCTTCTGTTTTAGGCCACTGAAATTTTAGATTTTACATTCTTTTCAGTGTAAAATGTTTTATTTGCATTGCTCAGATAACTTAGTCATTACATATTCAAAAATATTCATCCAGAGGTCACAGTGGCTTGAATTTCAGAAGCTAATGAAAATCACAAATGTTTATTTATTTACAATCAAAGTCAGAACTTAGTCAGGAAACATTCAAAAGTGACATTTACACCATAACATGTTAGTAATTTCCAACATTTCAGTCTAGGATCATGCTGTACTTAACAGTCACGAGCCCGCCCGCGGTACCGTTTGAGCCTAATTTGCAGGTGTTAGATCGTGATTTCCCAAATATGGAAGCTTTTTAAGTTCTGGCACTTTAAAACTCTTCCATAGGCTCTCTGCTTTTGATTGACGCCAATTTTGACCAACTGAGTGAAACTTTTCAGTTTCTACAGCCAATCAAATCCCACAGAGTCACCAAGCCAAAATCCACCCTCCCCCTCTTCCCCCACGTGGGCTCTTGTCCAATCAAATGAGACGCCGATTCTGACGTCACAGACTTGTAGCCAATGAAATTGCCGTTGTATAGACATGTGACATGCCATGGTTTGAGATACATCAAAGGTCTCAGAGCCACTGCGTAACAATCACATGCAGCTGCGTCCTTCGTGCGTAAAATGGTAAGCGCGTCTTTGTTGACTTTTACGCATGCTTATTCTGACTTTTATCACTCTTTAGCCATGGATAAATGCCATGGAAACATGAAATAAAAGCTTTAGAACTTGATTTACAAGGAAAAAGTGATTCCTCTCTCACGAAGGAGCGGTTTCTCCTTCTGTGTGTGCGCCTGGTGTGTGTGTGTGTGGGGGGGGGGGTGTTTGGAGACTTTTGAAGCACGAGCCCCTGTGGAGTAATTGTTGATCAATTGTGAAGCTTTGTGTGTTATCTGAGTGCTTATCTGTGGGTGTTGGGACTGCAGCTGGACCTGTGGGGTGAAATCTCCTCTTGTGATTTACAGTATACAGGTAGTCCCCGAGCTACGAGCGGCCTGCTGTCATGTTACTGTATTTCTATCAGCTTGAGAGTAAATATATGAATGGAACAGATGTAAGCTTTCAATAGACAGTCATTCTGAAGTATGTTGAAGTATTGATAAGTATTCAGACATTTCAAGTTGGCATAATACAGGTGTTACACAGCATGGCACAGTTTGGCACAGTTTTGGGCATGTTTGGATTTACTGAAGTCCGCCTAAACATGCACATACAAAAACAGGCACAAAATCCTCAATTTTTATGCTATTGACTTCAAATTTGAAACTGTATTAGTAAATACTTCACAGTTTAGGCCTATATGAAATTCAAATCAACATCTTGTTGTATCAGTGTGCAGGTGCTTGACACATATAAACATTTTCAGGCGAGGCAAGAAAAACGCTTTATTTCTGTGTGCTCTCACTTCAATAAATACAAAATAATAACAGATACAACAAATTTGACTGCTGAAACAAAAAATTCAAAGTGTTATCTTTACAAAGACACCATCCAATTGCTTGTAGTCCATAGGGTTCAAGAACAGCTTCTAATTTAATTTGGGTATGTCTTTTTTAGGCGTTTTTTGCTTTTTTGAGGCGAATGCTGTGGCTAAAAACATTGTAAATAGTCTGAACTTCACAGGTAAAACAGAACCCAGCTAAGTGCAGCGTGGAGCCCTGCGTTTACATTTCCATCTCACTTTTGAAGATGTGGATGTAATATACCACCCTAACTATCTTTGTTTGTTTTTTTAATAGTGCTGACAGATGACGACATCCTAGAACTGCGGGCTGTGGACCCAGATTGTGCAGTGCTGACGAGCTTCGACAATAGTGACACGGACACAGCTTCATCTGACGACAACTATGAGGAGCATCGAGATTTACCGGAGCCATTAACACTAGGAATACCAGAATATTCAGATGACTACTACCCTTACCAGAGTCTGTCAAATGACAGATTGAGGAATTTGCATTCCATTAGGTCTGTGTGGCCCCCTGGGGCTGGAGTCTTTTGTGTGCTCAAAACATTCCCCCAGTAGCAAAAACAAAACATCTCCCCATATTCCAACAACAACATTCCTTCTGCAGGTTGAAAGTGCAGCTTTTTACAACACAGACCAAACTTTTGGAGATGTTGATGAAGACAGAATTCGTCAAAATACAAACTTGGTTTAAACTCAACAAATTATCATTAAATCTGGATAAAACTAATTACATGATACTCAGTAATTAAAAGAAAACTGTTGATGTTCCATTCAAAATTGAGGGTGTTGAGATTTTTAGAGTGAGTGAGGTGAACTTTTTGGGTGTTATCATTGATGACAAACTAGAGCTGCTGCCTCTCAGCTAGCAGGTCCCCGGTTCAAATCCTGGTCCGGGGGCCTTTCTGGGTGGAGTTTGCATGTTCTCTCCGTGCATGCGTGGGTTTTCTCCGGGTGCTCCGGTTTCCTCCCACAGTCCAAAAACATGCATGTTAGGCTGATTGTTAACTCTAAATTGACCCTAGGTGTGAGTGAGACAGGTCCCTCTTGTAAATGAGTCCCCGTGGCTCAACGAGTCCAGCCTGTATAAATAAAGGTTGAATGAATGAATGAACAAACTGATATGGAGAGAACACAAATTCTGTAAGAATAAAAATACTAAATCTATTACAGTACTGTACAAAGTCAGAGACCCATTGAATGATAAAGCTCTGTATTTGTTGTATAACACAATCATTTTTCCACACTCAAAAGTATGAATGTTTACATGAAAACTGGAGTGAAACAACTTTATTCAATTTTATTTCACTCAGCATGTAGCTTGCAGATAGGCAGATAGGCAGTATAGGCAATATACCCTTCCACTTCTACGCTGATGACTGTCAAATCTACTTCCCCCTAAGACAAAATGGTACAGGCTCTATTCAACCTCTGCTCGACTGCCTGGCTGACATCAGGGACTGGATGGCTTTAAATTTCTTAAGCTTCAATGATAAGAAGTCTGAAGCCATATTGTTCCTTCCCAATGACACAACCTCAAACCACTGCATTGACCTGTCTGCTCTACCCCTGTCCGAAAAACAAAAAGTCACAAATCTGGGAGTGATAATGGATCCTGCCATGAAACTCAACAGTCATGTAAACATGATCGTCAAATCCTGTTTTTTCCAGCTGAGGCGTCTGTCTAAGCTGAAGCCCATATTATCCAAAAACAACCTGGAGACAGTGATTCACGCATTCATTACATCTAGGCTTGATTACTGCAATTCACTTCTGTTTGGCGTCAGTCAAGCCACCATTGCACGATTACAACTGGTTCAGAACGCAGCTGCCCGATTTTTAACCAGCACACGCAAAAGAGAGCACATTACACCAGTCTTGGCCTCCCTTCACTGGCTACCGGTTCATCTTCGAATCCAATTCAAAATTCTCATGTATGTCTACAAATCGCTGAACAGTCTCGCCCCCGCCTATCTCTCGGATCTGATACACCCATATGTCCCTCCACGTGCTTTGAGGTCAGAGGATCAGGTACTCTTAATAGTTCCAGAAACTCGCCTTAAGCGCAGGGGTGACAGGGCGTTCTCTGTAGCAGGCCCAAGACTCTGGAACGAGTTACCGCTGCTCATCAAACAGGCCCCCTCCCTCTCGGTTTTCAAATCCCGGTTAAAAACTCACTACTACTCCATTGCTTTCAATGCCAGCTGATTTGTATTGGATCGTTTGATTTATGATCTGCAATGTTTTTATGTTTTTCGTGTTGTACTTCATTGTCTGTGTTGCCTGTTGCGTGTTTGTTTGTCCAGCACTTTGGTGTGGACTTGTTCCTGTTTAAAGTGCTTTATAAATAAAATGGTATGGTATGGTATTTTTACTCCTTTGCTCACTAAATTAAACGTGTCCAGAGCCACAATAGCTGCTACAACTGGGATTCTCAACTGGTGGTCCATGGACCACTCTAAGTTTGTTGGAGGGCGCTTTTCTGGACAGTAGGGGTGATTTTATAAAATTAAAAATATCTAATGATTTTTAACATTTATTTATATGTTTACAGTCTAAGACAAAATAAAAGACAAGATTCTTGTAAAGAAGGAAAAACAATATAGTTTTTGTCCAGTTTCTACTAAAACAATAAACTATGCATTCTTGTGTGATTTTTTTTCATTGTAGAAAAAATAAGTATCCTACTTTGAAGAATTAAACCATAAAGTGAAAGTGAGTATGTTTTACTCCTTGTAATGTTTCTAGTATTCAAATTAATTACAAGAAAACTGCTAAAACTAGCCCTTTTAGTAGTTGTTATAACAACCAATAAAATTCAGTTTTTTTTCAGTTTTGGTCAAAGCTTGAAGGAGCCAGTGCAGAGAGACCAAAGAGACACATGGGGCTCCAGAGCCGCAGGTTGCAGACCCCTGCTCATGAGGAAGAAAACTTTAGCAGAACCAGGCTCAGGACAAGCGGCCATCTGCTATAACATTTATGTATTTGTTTATTTATATTATAACAATAACAACAATAACCTAGGATATAATAATAATAATATATTATTATTAATCTATTAAATAGAATACAATTACTGGTACACTTATTTTTCATGGGATTCATAGTCTCCCATTCATTCATATATTCTGGCATGTGGCCTGTACTATGGCTGTCTAGCCAATTTCTCAAATTGCTCCTGTACAGTGTATGCTGTTTTGTAGTCAGTTATTCTTGTAACAAAACATGAAATCACTAACACTACATTTACAATGAACTTTTATTTGCAGCTTTGCCTTTCGAGTCATCCATAGATCTGAAGACAGCCAGTGATCTGCATTCATACATTGAAAGTTTCAAGGATGACCTAGCCAACATCAAGCAGAGTGCTACTCCCCTTCGTAAAGGGCTGCTGTTATATTTACATTCATTAAATCACCCAACAGTTCTCAGAGAGACAACTTCTCATTTACTTCAGCTAGCCAAAGAAAATGGACTGATTTCTGAACAAACAATCAATTTTACAACAGTGAACACAGCTGTGAAAGCAGTAATAGACACTGTACAGAAAGTAAAAAATATACCAAGGGATGGCCACCTTATTGAGCATATTTTAAGAGAAACATTCAGTATTCCAGTCAGGAAAGTTAATGTTACTGAGAGTATTTCTTCTGAAGCAGTGTCCAGCCCTGGCTTGCCATGCTCCCAGCATTCAGGTTCCTCATTTCCTCAAGCTACACCAGTTAAACGACCAGCCAGCTGTCCTCCCTTTGCTCTCATGAGCTCTGTGTCAACTCCGACTGTGTCAGCACCCTCCCCTAAGCGACTGAAGGCAGACTGCAAAAAATGTGTTAACAAGCGGACATCACTTATAAAATTAGTGTCTAGCAAACAAAAACTTAAACACAATTTTGACAATTTGCTCTTGTCAAGTGCTGAGAATAGAAGAATTAAGCAAGCTTATAAACGAAAAGTAGACATAGAATCAAAATTGCGCAAAGAAAGACAGGAGTTAAAGAGGATTGTGATGCAAAATGATGCTGAAATTAGAAAATTGAAGAGGTCTATGGAACTGGTCTGTCCAAAAGTGCAGAAGAAGAAACATAAACATAAGTGTAAATTTAGGAGACTGTTGGGAGAAGTCAGAAAAGAACTGAACTGTGCAAGAAAAAAAATCAAAGAACTGGAACTGGATAATGACAAACTGCAGGGGTTGTTATTGGACTGTGAATCTTCAACTGACTGTGACACTGTGTCAGTGAAGAAGGATTCCAAAACATATTCCTCATCCTACAGACTTGCAGCATACTCATGCATCCTCCACCAGGTGCCAGTGGAGGAGACAAGTAATCTTATAGCAGATGTTGTTGAGAATATCACTGGCTATAAAGTTGAAGGAAAGGCTGATGTTTCAACTGTTGCCCAATTTGCATATGAACTTGGTGTGTTAAGTGAAGTGCAGGTTGCAGAAGCGGTAGTGAATGAGAAATGTGTTGAGCTTACTCTTGGTTGGGATGCAACATCTTTGTCAGCTGAGTACATCAATGAGGTTCATCTCATGTTTCCGGGTGATCCCTCTTCCTGCCCATGGGGACTTCAGTTACAGGTGAATGCATTAGCAGGAGGGACTACAGATGACTTTGCGACTCATATAAAGGAAGCGCTCAATGACATCAGTGAAACATATGCAAGTCTAACAGCTACCAGTTCTTTTGAAATGAGCAATATTTTCATCTCAAAACTCAAAAACACTATTTCAGATCGAGCGGCTGTAAACAAATGTGTCAGAGAAAAACTAGAAGAAGATTTAAACATTGAACTGTTGCAGCTGAATTGTAATATCCATCCCCTTGATGGTATAGCCAATGAGAGTAGGACTTCTCTTAAACAGCTGGAGAAACAAAAACAGATTGTGGGACAGCTTCTCGGCCGTGGCTGCTGTGCAGATAATTTGATATATGCTCTGTCAAAAATGAGATTTAAACAAGGAAAAGGTGACCCCAAAGGCTTCAAATCATTCCTCAAAAAAGTTGGCATTGATCTCAAACTGATTGTTCGATACGTGGGGAACAGACTTCATGTTATGTTCCATTTAGCAGGAATATTTTTCAGTTACAGAACACAAATTTTAGATTACCTGCAGCATTTTTGCAACTGTACCAGTGGATTACGCACATCAATCATCAAGGACCTCACCAACGCTTCAATTGTTGTTCACCTGCAGAGCCTGGGTCTGTTGGGGAAGATTGTAACTGGGCCATGGATGTCTCTTCTCTATGGTAACAACGCTAGCAAAACGAACCTTGAGGTTGTTCCCTTCTTGAAGTGTGCTGTTGAAAACCTGACCAAATTTGAAGAAGAACCGCTTAATGTCCTCAAAGCCAAAAAGGATGTTTTTGAGAATCCATTGAAGGAGAATGATGTCCTCAGCTGTCTGCAAAAAGTGGATGATGAATCCCAGAGTGAGCTGAAAGAGACTCTTCACGTCCTCTTCAAGGCAACGGTCAGAGTGCTAACCCGGCAACTACAACCATACCTTTCAGGAGTCTTGTCAAATCCCTCCACTGCAATGTTGGAGCAGACCAAGTCAGCCCCTATTGACAACATGTTTAGTGACAGAGTTATCGCCATGGTCGATAGCCAGCACCACCGCGCACCAAATGCCACTATGGGATACATCGACGGGAAGGTGCGTGCAAAGCAGAACAAGACCCTTGATTGGTTGAAAAAGAAGGACTGTATTGAGCAAAACCGCCTCGTCCTGTTTGCTGTCAAGCGAGCAAAGCAAGTGAGGAGAATCAGAAAGGAACGGGAAAGACTACGTGAAAAGGAATACCAGGTCAGACAAGAGAAGAAGAAGCAAAAGAAGGAAACCAAACATCGGAACACAGTGGAGAAGAAATTGAAAGCAGCTGTAGAAAGTGGTGAACTTAAGGATGAGCTGGCCGAAGAACTGGGTTTGAGTGAAGAGCAGAGAAAAGTTCTAGGTGATGTTGTGAACAATCCCAAGAGTCTGGTTGATTGTTGTATTGACCATGTCTGGTTTTCTGAAGAGGATGGATGCAATGCACTTTACCGTGGTAGGGTGTTGAGTGTGGCAAAAGAGAAATGGCTTGACAACAGTCTGTTTGTCATACTGGAGAGACAATGAGGCTGAGGAGGAGTGTGAGGACCATCCAGGGGCGGATCTACTGGGGTGGCATGGAGTGGCAGTTGCCACCCCAACAGAGAGCCTTGCCACCCTATTTGCTGGACATTACGAGCGTGAAACTCTTTTTTCCGACAACATTGAATGCAGCACAATGTACCGGTAGTGACGTGATCCACGGTCCTTACCAGTTGGTGGCGGTAATGCACCAACCTCCATTAAACCCCATGAAGAAGAAGAAGCATTGTTTACAACTTTCTGACTGAGTGGCGGCGTGAGGCGGGGAGTGAGAAATGAAAAAAAGACTGAAGACTCGTGAAAATTCTGTTTCACGAGAGGAACCAGGTAAAACAGTATTAAATATGTCACTTTTAGAAATACCCTGATGCATGCTCAATAATCAACTTTTAGAATCAACTTTTAGAAAAGTAGTAGTAGTAGCAGTAGTATTAGGCAGTGCAGGGGGAGAGCGGTTGTAATGTCTCCCGTAAAGACGCCAAGTCAAAGTCGAGTACCGTCTGGCTTTACTGCTATTTCCAGTCACAGCTGCAGTATTGCTCAGAGTAGGTCCGGCAAAGATATGTGAAAATTTTACGTCAATAGACATATGCCAACTTTTTGTTCTAACTCCAAATTGTTTTTGAAAAATTCATGCGGTGTTGCACTCTAAATCAGCCCTGGTTTTTTTTCTTTTTCTTCTTAGATCCTACAGCTCTCTCTAATTTCAGGCCAATTTCCCATTTATAATTTTTATCAAAGGTCCTGGAAAAGATTGTTTTATTCAACTTCAATCTTTTCTGGAAAACAACAACCTGTTTGAAAAATTTCAGTCTGGCTTCAGATCCTATAATGAATTTAATAATGAATTTAATTTGTAACACACTTTTCATTAACAAAAATCTCAAAGTGCTACAAAGTGCAACTAAAATCAATGATCAAATAAAAACAAGTGATAAAATCAAGTAAAATCAAAGATAAAATAACAAAAATCAATAATAAAATCAATTAAAAACAATGATAATATCAAATAAGATCAGAGATAAAATCATGTGGAGGCAGAGTAGGCTTGCTTAAAAAGAAAGTTCTTTAAGCCTTGTTTAAAGTCAACCAGTGATTGTGGAGCTCTCAGATAGTCAGGGAGGGAGTTCCAGAGCGGGGGGCAGCCACACAGAATCAGCACTGCTCAAAGTACAGAATGACATTCTTTTGTCCCTGGATGCAAAAAAACCTGTTCTGCTGGTGGTGAATGATGGACCTCTCAGCAGTCCTTACCAGTCCCAGTTTTGGTTTACCGCTCCCCCACTTCAACCAGGTGGTCAGAAATCTTGGAGTGGAGCTTGACTCCAACTTAACCCTTCGCTCGAGGTACAAACAATGGGGAGACCGGTCCTTTTCTGTTGCCGGCCCAAAAGCATGGAACAGTCTCCCCCTTGAGCTGCGTGCCACCTCTGATCTGACTCTGTTCAAAACCAGACTGAAGACCCACATGTTCAAAAAAGCTTTCAGTGTGTAACTTTTATTACTTTGGTATTTTAGTATGTAGCATTTTTATTTCCATTGCCTCCTTTTATTGCTGTTGTTTTTATTTTCACTATTTTCACTGTATTTATTGTACCGATTGTTTTTATATTTTCTATCCTGTTAAGCACCTTGGTCAATGCAAGGCATTGTAGGAAGGTGCTATACAAATAGTTTATTATTATTATTATTATTATATTATTAGACAATAAAAAAAGATCCTAAATATATTGCAACATGCAGAGAAAGTCCGATGTTTGGTCGTCTCGTGGTTTGTGTAAACTGATATCCATTAAATGTTTGAGAGGACAACATTGCAAAATAACTTCAAATCTTACAGATATGAAGAGGAAAGGTAGCATCGCTAGCTTCTTCTTACCAAACGCAAAGACGAGAGACACAGAGACTAACCAGCTGTGTAAGGTTCACGGAGCTGAGGATAAAGGAGAGGGGGAGAATCAACAGAAATGTGATGGAGAGCAAAGCCCAGGTGAGCAGGATGTAGTGGCAGTGGCACAGCTGCACAGCGGCGAGGAGATGGATGAGGGAGAGGATCACCATGAAGAACAGGGAGAAAGAGAATTGCTGGACAACATCCAGGACTCATGCAATGAAAGGAGAGAACCTGACACATTCGGTCGAGTTGGTCCACAGGGTATGTAAATATCACTAACTTCGTTCTGAGTTACATCTGATTCTAAGTAATTTTTGTTATATTTTGAATATCCCCTGTTTGATACAATAAAATATATTTCTAATTTATTCCAATCAGTACATTTAAACAGATATGTCTTTGGTCGCTTCAAATAGATATTTTAGATTAATCTTCACAACTTTCCTTTATAATAATAACAGAAAATTGAATAAGATGACCTGTTTAGAAAATTACAGTTCTTTGTCTAAAATGTATTTTGGCTTAAATAAAGTTGAAAAAAATAAACCAAAATACTGTTTTAATGCTGTATGCTTTAACAAAGCTTGAAGGTTAGCTGACAAATGACTGTTCCAAATTGTGTTTTTACTATTTGCTACATTTTATAAATAGAGCTGTGATCAGAATTTATATATTCACCTTATCTAGACATATCCAAGTCATAGAGTGAGAGCCCAGCTCAGCCAAGGCATGAGACTTTTCCAAGAACCTTCCAAGGGGGAGCCAGAAGGAGCTTCAGAAATGAATGGTACGAAGCACACCCTTGGTTGGAATACTCTGATCTGAAAGACTCGGCTTACTGTTTCGCTTGTCGACATTTCTCACTCCCTGACACACCAACAACAGTTTTTAGCTCATTTGATGGTTACCGCAATTGGAAAAAGGCTACCATGACAGACAGTGGATTTCTTTGTCATGCTCGATCTGAAAACCCTCTGAATGCAATGTTTGCATGGACTCAGGGTCGCAAATCGCCACTATGCAGGTTATGCAAGGCATACGGGCGCTGCCCTACAGGGGGCGCCAAAACCGTCTCTAGAAAAAATGTTTTTCTAGCAGGCATCTTCTTTAACTGCATGAAATGATCAATAACAGGGAAACAGCACTGCTTAGGCGCCCCCCCCCCTGCTCCCTCACCTCCCTCCTCCTATCTCTCTGCTCTCCCTTCACACACAGGTGCTGTGAACACGCGCCCCTAACAGGCGCGTTATTTATTTATTTATTTATTTTTTCACTCGTGCACTTCACTTTGGAGCGGCAGAAAAACTATCCAGGGCGCAAAACAGGAAAAGGAAGTTGTTGGAAGGATGAAAAAAAGCCTTTCAATGGGGTTAAAAGATATTAGGTAAGTACTGTCAGTGTATGAGCAGGACAGGAGGGTTGTAAAATATTCAGGTTAGCTAAAGCTAGCCTAATAGGAATCGTCCCATATTTGGCTGTAGCCTCCTCTGAAGACGTGATTTGTTTAATATTTTTATGAATATTTTATACATGTCCCACACATCCACACACTAAGTGCAAGAATGACCTAAATAAAACTCAGGAAACATTAACACAAGCTAAACTGTTGTGATGGCAGTTGCTATGTTCCAATGCAGTGTTGCAATTTATACACTCATGTGTACATTTATTATTATTGATTCTTTAATTAAAGATGAGTTGTACAAGTTTATGTGTGTATCAGACAAATTAGTCCTCAGTGTCACTATAGCCCTGAGACTCAAAAAGGTTGGTGACCCATGTTACCAACCTTTTTGGCAGAGGGACACTTGAGTTTAAATGTCTAATTTAATATCACTACAGTGGTGTGTGTTGTGATGTCTCTGGTAAGTCAGATCAGATGAAATGTCCAGTCAGTAACTGTTATCCAACAAGGAGATCATTTAAATTAAAGTTTCATTTCTATTGTGGTTTGACTGCTGTATTTTTAATCTACTTAACACAAAATTAATGCCATTCAGCTGTGAGGATGGAGAGCAGGAAGAGAAGATGACAGAGGAATCAGGACAGACTGAGAAAGGCAACAGGTTGGTCCAATGCAGGTGGAAGTGAGGGAACAGCTACTTAAGCCCAAGCAATAACATGTAAACATTATTTTTTTAAACTGTATTAAGATCTGTAATTTTTACAACTAATATACAGTATAATGCTTTTTTGACCATATGACTTAGTGCAGAATGCCACAGACAAAGGGTGAAGGAGACAGACACGAGGTCAGTGACAGAGGAGACAAGTGATTACATCAGGTAGGAATAATTACATTAGGGAGGCAACAAAAACCTATGTACAGTACTGTATACCATGATGGTTTGAATTTCTGATGACCATCTTTCATTGTCTTCTTTCACGGAAAGTAACAGTTTAAATGTCATAAATGTTAAAACTCTGACATGGACTCCAGGCTGTTAAGATTTCATATTTTCACTACATAAAATGTTGAGCACTGATTACCACTACTGTTATACATTTTTACTTTATTAAACTTCTTATTTGTTTATCATTGAAATTATCACCTGATATAATATGTAACATAAAAAAAATCTGTAATATTGCTACTGTATTTTCTAAGTGGATGACTAAGGGAGGAAAGCTGTATGA
Source organism: Garcialebias charrua (assembly GCA_038048925.1). NCBI lineage: Eukaryota > Metazoa > Chordata > Actinopteri > Cyprinodontiformes > Rivulidae > Garcialebias > Garcialebias charrua. The sequence continues at coordinate 12,988 of JBBPBX010023945.1, forward strand.
GGCGGCAGGTAAAGGGGGCGTGGGGGGGCGCCGTTGATGTTTTCGCATCCACCTCAAAAATATGTAGTTGCGCCCCTATGATGGACTGAGAACAAAAAGAGGATTTTAAAAAATACTTCAATGCTGGAAATGATTGACGGACACAATAAAATACAAGTGACACATTAAAACATTAGCTGAGGTTCTTGTTCTAACTGCGACAGAAAACATAGCCCAACGTGGTCACAGGGAGTCTCCAGACTCTGAAAAAAGGGGAGTTTTTCTATCTATGCTAGACTTGCTGGGCAAGCATAATCCCATAATTAAGAAAAGGCTTGAACAACAAGCTAAAAATGCCAAGTACACAAGTAAAACGATCCAGAATGAAATACTTGAATGCTTGGCAGGAATGGTTAAAGAGGAAATCATTCAAGAGGTCAAAAAGCATTAACTTTACTAAATGTATTTTTATTATTTTGCATTTTATAATCTTTATGTTTTTTATATTTCAATTTGTCGCGGATAATGTTTGATCTGTATTACACTGTATTGGTTTGTTAGGTGTCCTTGGGTGTCCTGAAAGGCACTTTTAAATAAAATGATTATTATTACAGTATTATTATTATGACTGACCTGCTCCTCTCCTGACTCAACAGCACCATCTGCAGGACCATCACCAGCACCTTCTGCACCTTCAATAAAAGTAAGGGCACTTTCTTTTCTATTTTTTTATTTCTTTGTTTATGTGCTACCTCTGTTGACTCACATGTCTCTCTTCACTCAACAGCTCCAGTGCAGTATCAACAGCATCGTCTGCCTCCTGAATCACCTCCTCCTCTCATGACTGACCTGCTCCTCTCCTGATTCAACAGCACCATCTGTAGGACCATCACTAGCACCTTCTGCACCTTCAGTAAAAGTAAGGGCATCTTTTCTATTTTTTAATTTCTTTTTTATGTACTACCTCTGTTGACTCACTTGTCTCTCTTCACTCAACAGCTCCAATGCAGTATCAACAACATCATCTGCCTCCTGAATCACCTCCTCCCCTCATTCACCTCCTCCCCTCTTCATTCACCTCCTCCTCTCATGACTGACCTGCTCCTCTCCTGACTCAACAGCACCATCTGCAGGACCATCACCAGCACCTTCTGCACCTTCAATAAAAGTAAGGGCATTTTCTTTTCTATTTTTTAATTTATTTTCTTGTGTGCTACCTTTGTTGACTCACCTGTCTCTCTTCACTCAACAGCTCCAGTGCAGTATCAACAGCATCATCTGCCTCCTGAATCACCTCCTCCCCTCCTCATTCACCTCCTCTCATGACTGACCTGCTCCTCTCCTGACTCAACAACACCATCTGCAGGACCATCACCAGCACTTTCTGCACCTTCAATAAAAGTGAGGACATTTTCTTTTCAATTTTTTCTTTTGACTTTTAATAGTACCTGTACACTACTTTTTTTTACTGTTTTTTATTATTAAATGTACTGTACAGTACAGTACTGTTGTACAGTATTTTATATGTGTTTTTTGAGTAATGTGTAGGGTACTATGTTAGCTAAACGCTTGTAAATAGGCTTGTAAATAAAGTTCTGTACATGTTTATAGCACAGTATGTACGCTTGTTTTGTCTCACGTCGAAAAACCAGGTTTACGCCGCCGCGTTGAATGCGTTCCGACTTACGTCGAAATTTGCTCTACTACGCCGCGTAGGAATGGAACTACAAGTATATATATATATATATATATATATATGTGTGTATATATAT
>JBBPBX010023945.1:19541-31440 GCA_038048925.1 Garcialebias charrua
CTTGGAATGAAATTTTAATATATTTATAATTTATTATGCAAAAACGACCAGAGCTCAATGATATAAGATATATATGTTCTGACAAATGTTCAAATTTACAAAATCATGTCACAATCCCTTTAATACAAACATCACACAATCATTACTCCCTGTGCTCTAACGATCTAGTCCTCCTGTCAGTTCCTCCGGTCAGAACTGAACTAGGAAAAAGAGTTCAGCTTCACCGTCCCCTCAGCCTGGAACAACTTACAGAAAGATCTGAAACTATCAACACTCATCTCTCCTAGATCCTTCATGTCAACCGTATTAGATAATGTCATCAAGAAACTTGACCATTGCAGATGTTTCTAAACATTACTTATCCAATATACATGTTGATTTTTAACTGTATCTATTCAACTGATGTCTGTCTACTTGTTATATAATGCCTATAGAAAGAAGTCTGTCTTATCCTGTTGGTTTTGAACTGTCAACATCTATTTATTCTAATTGTAGTTTTCTTTATTTTCTTTTTTGATAAATATAAATGCTTATTGTCAATTACCATGTGACGTGTGCTGCTGACCACTTGACCAGGTCACCCTTGTAAAAGAGATCTCGATCTCAACGGGCTCTACCTGGTAAAATAAAGGTGATTGATTGATTGATTGATTGATTGATTGAAAAGAGACAATTGTTTCATCAGTCTTCATGATGACATCCCTCACCTTATCCACAAAGTCCATGGTGTTCTGAGCTGCCGACTAAAGGGATTAGTACAGACGCCAGATATTTGGAAACATTGTAAGTGACCGAGTTAATCATGCTAACAATTGGTCTTAAAGGTGCACCTTGTTTGTGAATTTTAGGTAAACCATACAGACTTGGCGTGGCCTCCCCTGGGTACAGTCTGTGGTACAGAATACTGTCAATAGCCTTGTCCTGCTTCAAAATTTTCAGGCAATCTATCAACTTCTTCTTGTAACCACTTCCTGGATCTCTTTTCAGCGGTTCATAAGTGGTTAAGTCACTAAGGAGTGACATAACTTTCTCATGATAGTCTTTCTGGTTCAAAATCACTGTGCACCTTCCTTTGTCTGCTGGGAGAATTATGATGTTTTTGTCTTTGCTAAGAGTGGTGAGTGCATCCCTCTCTTCTCTACTGATGTTGGAAGGTGGTGGTTTGGCATTACTGAGACAGGCTGAAACTTTGATTCTGAGTTGTTTTGCTTCACACTCTTTAATTTTGTTTTTGCGGATGGCTGACTCAGTGGCTGTGATCATCTCCAGTCAGTCTACATGTTTACAACGGCAAAATTCTTTGACCGGATTGAAATGTGTTCTGATCGTGTAATGGACCTACCCAGGGTCAAACTAGGGTTTTCGAACTGTCCAGTGATGACCTTTACTGACCACTCAGTAAAGCAAGACATTTACTACAAAATCATTCATTTAGCTATAATCTGATAAATATAGTCACCAAAAGAGACTATTTCTATCTTTGATTTTATTCTAATGTGATCAAAAGAATAACTTTTGTCATTTTCATGATGTGTGCTTTTAAGCTGTGTCATTCTGTAAGAGTTAAACTGTGTTCACTGCTGTGTTTAAAGGTGAAGCCTTCGGGTCACAGAGACCGGACGGTTTTGTTTAGAAACTCAGAGACAGTCTCATGAGCTGGGCTCCAGCTTTATCTATCTTTTTCCTAAACATTTCTCTCTGCTGCTGTTTGTAACCTTGGGTTTGATAAGGCAAGTGAACTCCTCTCTGTGTTCCTGTCTTTTAAGTTCTAACTGTGCGGAAACGCTTCAGTCTTTGAATGGACAGAGAGTTTGAATGGACAGACCTGAAAGCTCTCTGCCTTGCAGCTGGTCAAGCTTGGTCAAGAGCCAAAGACTAACTTGTCAGCTAGAACTGATGGACGCCTCCATCCAGTTCCCCGAGCAAAAGCTCCAAAGTTCCTAATGAACTTTCTTTGAGAAACATCTCGTCTTGAAGTCGGCCAGAAGCTGCCACATGTTTCTGACGGCTGACGCGGATCCGAGGAGACGTTGGAAGTAAACGACCAGTTCAGACGTACGAGGGCCGGAAGGACTCTGTGCACCTGGGAGGCTGGTGATATCTTTATCAGACGCATCGTCAAAAGGTAAAGAGCTGTTTACAAACGTACCTGGGATTTAGCCGAAGTCGGATGGAAAGTGTCATCTCTGGTTACACTCGAGATAAATAACTTAATCTCTCCAACCTCTTATTCCTCCTTTTCCCTTTCCCTCTCAATCTTAAGCTGGAAACTATTTTAAGCTGAAGAGCCCTCAGACTAAATATGTGTAACATCTAGTATTTATGTCTGTTGTGTTAAATCAAGTGTGTGATGTGTGTTAAATCGCAAGAAGGTGAAACCCTGCCAATCAAGTGTAATGATGTTGATTTAGTGATTTATTTTAAATAAATGGTAGTGTCTTCTGGCATACCAACTAAAGTCAACGTTTACTGTCACTTAATGGCTATGGTTCTTTATCCATCACAAAGATCACAGAAATATTGAATAAACTGAAAAAGAAGAGAATCCGTGAAATTACTATTCAATCTGAATAAGTAAATTAAGGTAAAAAGGAGGTCAGTATTAAACTGACCCCCTCTAAACCCTTTACATCTGGTGGCCTCGTATTGGCTTCTAAAGTTTGTCGATGTATCTGTAATCTCTCATGAACTGTAACGTCATGGTTGGCATAGTGGGATCCAAGTTTTAAACTCTGAGGATAATAATTTGGCTGAGGTGTTCAAGACAGGCAGATTCTGCATGTTTTTATCATTTGAAGCTGTGAGATTATTATTGTTTCAACTCTGTTACACGCTGTTGGAAGCATTCAGGTGAAGTTTTTGTCAGCCGTAGTCTGTGGAGGTTCTGGTTCGGTTCCGATCCAGCTCACTCGCACAGACTCCTGTACGGAGCTTTGTTGAAATGACCGCCGAGTCATAGTGCCTGGAAGCTAATTTAACATCTACAAGATTGCTGTTGTGGTATTTTACATTTTAAAGAAGGTCGAAGCAGCATATATGTTAGAACGTTGTCGGATAATGGGTTCTGACCCGAGTTTTCTGCTCCTCTAACGTGGACCGGAACCGACCTTGAGTGACTCCGTGAGAGTCCGTGTTGTTCAACAGCTGCAGTGCTGGGTTACTGAGCGTGACTAAGTTGGCCTGTCTAGATGTGCGCCGCATGTTTCAGCATTTTGGGAAGTTAAATTGTAGCGTTTGAGTTGTTTAAAGAGCTGTGAAGTTGTTTTCTGCTGTGCAAACTAGCGTTAAGAAGACGTGTGTCTACATGTCTGTTTATGAGCTGTGATTGGATGATACGAGTGCTGTGTGCTGTGAATCACTCTTGTAGCGAACGCTGATTCGCTGTTGTGTGCTGTCCACCACTCTTGTAGCGAACGCTGATTCGCTGTTGTGTGCTGTCAATCACGTCGCACGCCGTTGCGACCAGCCCATTTTGTCGTCATTTCCGGCACGACATTGGTCGAAGGTAAGGAACTACATTCGCCATGTATGCTTGTAGAATGAACTACTGACGCTGTGATTGATTTGTTGACGCCACGTATGTTGTAGCGAGCTCCGCCTCGCAAGCACTGAAGCTGGTGACGCGCTACGCACGCTGCGTTGGCCCGCCCATTTTTGTCGTCACTTCCAGGTGCCGCACTTTGAGTGACAGGTCACACTCGCTGGTTCACACTCGTTCACACACGAACACACACTTAAACACTCATCTGAAGCCATCAACACTGTCTAGCAACATAAACTTGTCTCTGACAAGAAAGCGGTTCGAGCAATTATCACGTTCTTACTGAAAACTAACCCTAATAGGTTGTTTTCTTTCCATGTACTGATTTAAACTCAGTCGCTTCGTGATAACATACTCGACGCTGCCCCCTGCTGGACGTTAATAGATGAGTTTTCTCTCAACACCTCATAAAGTCAGCAATTTTTATGGTAAAAATTACCAGCTTTAAAATTGTTCTGTACACAAACAAAAAATCCTGTTTATTTTAAATAAAGAATTTTTGAATAACAGAGGTACAGACGAACAATTGATGCTCGTTTTAAATACTGAAGAGATTTAAAATAACACTCAAAAAGCATCTTTTATTTGATTTTCAAATTAAATAAAAAAGAAAAGTTGATGGAGAGCAGAGCATTTCCACATTCAAAATTTTAAACAGCATTGGCGTACACTGTACACTTTTGGTTAAAAATAGCATTTTTAACGTTTTTCTGTGTACATTTAAAACAGTAAGGTTAATTTGATAACGAATTTCTTTTTCGAATAACACCTGCATGTACCAGCTTGTTGATTTTTACAGACTCAAAACAAATATGGATACACAATCAGATGACGTTGTACCATCCTCATCCTTGAAGGATGCTGATGGTGAGGAGAAAATCCCAGCGCAGGAGGATTCAGACACTGAGTCAGAGGACACAGATTGTGTTGATAATGCCTTAAAGCTGCTAACTAAACCCCTCGTGAAGTACGGTGAGGAGATAGCAGCAATGGACACCTCCACTCTGAACACAGAGTTAGAAAATCTAACAACAAGCATTCTCAAAAAAGATGGGAAAAAGCTCAGCGCCGACCGTCTAGCCAAATTGGCCCTTCTATTGAAGGCCAGACTGGACCATGAAGTGGAGAGGTGTGTGGACCTTGAGGAGAAACTGGCTGATGAGAAAACTAAACACGAAGGTACCACTTCAGATTTTGTGTCATACCAGAAAACGACAAATACAGAGACTGAACGTTTAAAAAATGAAATACAGTCGCAAGCACAGTCATATGAGGAAAACATTCGTTCCAGAGGACGAAAATATGACGAGTCTGTCAGGGAGAATGAAAAATTACAGCAAGAAATACAATCGCTGTCTAGAGAATTACAAGAGAACAAGGAAAAAAGAGAAGACACCCACAACCTGTGCACAAGGTTGAAAATTGAGTATGATAGATTAAAAGAACAACTAAAAGAGAGCACTCAATTCGAGGAAAATAAAAAACTCAGTGAACAGTGCACAGCGCTACAAACTGAAGTTGATTGTTTACGCAGAGAAGTGACTGAAAGTAAGGTGGAACTGACCTTAACTAAAGAAAACCTTTTTAAAGAAAGGGAAAGATGGGTGGATGTTGTGGCAAAGCAGTCTCAAGGCTTCACACCCCCACCACCTCCACGCGGTAATGCAGAATTGCTCACCGTACCTGTTAAGACCCGCCAGTCGGAGCAGGGACTTGCGTCCTCAACAACAACACCTGCACATGGATCACAGGTAAATGGGAATAGCAATGGTGCTAACCTTTCTATTCCAATACCTGAACTCCAGAAGCTTTCTAGATACATTCAACGCTTTGAGCCAGGGCCGTTGGGTTCAATCCATACAAAGACCTACCTAGACTCTCTTGACTTCCAACTGGGTAATTTTCCAAATGCTACTGCTGAGGATAAAATTGCACTGATCAGGCTCACCGCAGACTGGCCTGTATATGCCTTCATTGATCGCCAACCAGACGCCATGAAAACAGATTACAAACTGTTGCGTGATACTCTTATACGAGAGTTCACTCCAAACATGGGGCCTGGTGGCTACCCTGATGCCGAGAAGGTCGTGCAAGGTAAGAAAGAGCATCCACAGGCATATTACCAGAGAATGTTCCAGGCTTTCTTTGGTAATCGCAATGAACCGGGCATGGAGGACGAAGTAGGTTTTAAATACCTTTTCGGTAAAAACCTCCACCCTGATATAAAAGAGTCAGTACAAGTGATGGCTAATTTCAGAGACAAAACCATCAAGGAAATGAAACAATGCGCCGTAAATGTTTTCGAGGCCCGCATGGAATGCAGAACACCCGTAGAGGTGTTCACGAGTGCGAGAGTCGAACCCCAATCGCTGGAACTGGAAGGGACGCGAGCACCAGCTCCCTATCCACCGACAGGCGAAAAGAAACAGACCTTTCAACCCGACAAACCACAAAGTGGGGGTATCCGCTGGAGAAAGAAGCCAGGGTGGCTCAGACAAAACACGGAGGGTGAACAAAAGGATCAAAAGGGGGGTGCGCGTCCAAGGAGTACAGATTATGGGTACAGGGGTAACCCATATAACCAAGGGTGGTCCCAGCAGGAACCCCCGAACCAAGGGCGGTCCCAGAGGGGACCCCCGAAACCAGGGTGGTCCCGGAAGGGACCCCCGAGCCGTGGACCTGCTCCTCCTACCCCTCGAACAGAACAGTCCGAGACAGGAAAAAAGTCGCAAAAGTCCCAGAGGAAAGGCCGTAATTCTCTGTCCCCAGAGGACATGGAGAAATTACGTCGGTTTTTAAAAGATTTGGATGATACAGGCAAGGATAACAAGCCTGGAGTATTGTGCAGCACTGTCGTTGACAGATGCTCAGAGCACACAAATAACAACAATGCCACAGTTGCTGGCAGTCACAAAGATACTGATGGTCAGGTTGCTGACAATCAGGGTAATGACAGTCAAATCATTGACAGTCCAGAATGTGACAGTCAACAAAACATTGACTGTAACCATGACTTCATTGTTACGGAGTCTGAGCAACCCTCGTCAGAGCAAGGGGGGGAAAGCTCACTCACCGCTGAAAGTGGCTCGCCACGAACTGAACAGTCAGACCCATGTGTGTCTGCACTAACAGTACTGATAAATGAAGGTCACACAGTCGGGGGTAGGCGTGATAAACGTCAGAGAAAACCTGGTAAGTTCCTGTGTGACATTATCAGAAAGGGGCCCGCTAAGAAGGCTTACCTGTCCATCACGTTGGAAGGGGTCCTCAGAAAAGAGGCCCTCTTGGATGGTGGGGCAGACATATCCGTTATGTCACCCACACTGTTAGAAGAGCTACGGCTGGCCGCTAACGGTGTTGACAGGGAAATACCCCTCAGAGAATGTGCTATAGTTTTGCAGGGTCTCTCGGAGACGAGTACAACCCTAACAGCTATAGCAATGGTTCACATGCAGATTGGTGTAACGACACTATACCACCCGGTATACGTGTCCACCGTTGACTCATGCCCATTTTTGGTTGGCCAGGACTTTATAAACCGCTTCGACGCGGTTATAGATTATGGCGATCAGTCAATGTGGACCAGAGTGAGTCAACCACTGCCGATCGATATGCCTACACAGAGTAACACTGACCGTCTAACGGCAGGTACCGCGGAAGGCAAAAGGGAATGCTCAGACGAGAGCACAATCCCTGTGGATGAACCTTCAACTACAGGTGAGGCAGTAGAGGCCCAACAAGAGAGCCCCCTCTGCGAGCTGAAACAGTTGGCACTCACTGAACACTACCTACCACAGGTAGTCAATGGTGTTGAGATTCAAGGATCCCACACCGATGATGCTGTTCTGTCCCCTTGGACGGAGAAATCAGCGATCAGCCAAGCTTTCTTTGGAACCTTGGTTAAGAAACAGTTGGGTCTCGGAATGAACAAAAAGGCTTTCCGCTTCTCGTTAGACCCCAACGATAAACAGGTAATGACCGCTAAAGGGATCATTGACCTTAAACTAATCTGGAACCAACGAGAACTGGATCACCCGTTCCTCGTGGTCCCGAACTTACCACATGCAACCTACATAGGCTCCGATATTTTGGTAAGATTAGGTGTCCGAGTGGACGTCAGCAACAATGCACTGTGGTCACTAGATACAGCCACGAAGGACTCTCCTGTGTTAACCACAGAGAACCTTAAGGCTGGACAGACCATTCCAGAGGTCTGCCAGGTTGCTAACAGCCATAACACTGTGGTACCACCTCAGGTTATGAACAAGCCGGTGATGATTCACATCATGAAAGGACAGGCTATTGGAACAAAACAGGCATGCTTTCAACCATCTCCTATGTTTTTCAACTTAGGACTGTCCATGGAGGCCACATGCCAAGTGACCCTCGACGGCAGAACCACGACTGTCGCTGTGTGTAACACGAGCACAGAAGAGGTACTGATCCCAAAACGCTCGCAGCTCGGATGGTTGATCTCTACTGATTTTCATGATTTTGAACTAAGCATTCCATTTCTGGGAGGACTCCCAGAAAACTTGATCCCAAGTCATCATTCGGGGCGAGTCTTGTTCACAAAACCAACACAGGCCATAGCTCTTTTCTCCCCCACTGAGTCCGACCGGGACATTGTCCACAGGTTCGGTTTCAACCAAGGAGAAAGTCTAGGCCCTCAAACTTACAGTGCACTACCTGTTGACAGGTTTTATGACACTGAAGGGGACTCACTGGAGCTCCCCAGAGAACAAGAACCGCTCTCAATTGCTTCACAGATAGACCAGGTGGTCGCTCAGGCCGACGCCTTGAAAACTGATGAAGACAGGGACAAACTTCGCAAAGTTCTGCTAAAATATGAAAAATCATTCTCAACTGACTCGATGGATTGTGGGTTGACCACGCTCCACACAGTGAGCATTCCAACCCCGCCTGATGCTCCACCTGCATTTGTCAGACAATACAAGATTCCTCTGGCAGCACATCAACCTATCAGGGAAATCATTGATGACCTGTTAGGAAAAGGTATCATCCGATACTGTAACAGCACTTACTCTGCGCCTTTATGGCCGGTGTTAAAACCAAATGGTAAGTGGAGACTTACTATAGACTACAGAAAGCTAAACAAACAAGTTCCCTTATCCAGATGGCCTATGACGCAGCTCCAACAGGAGTTGCCCAAGGTCACCAATGGTAAGTACTTTTCGACCCTTGACATCGCCTCTGGTTTTTGGACCATTCCTGTGCGCGACGAGGATCAATACAAACTAGCTTTCACTTTTGGTGGCCGTCAATACACCTTCAATAGGTGTCCCTTTGGCTACGCTAACTCACCTGCAGAGTTCAACATCTTCTTGAACAAAGCATGTCCAGACGCCCGCGAGCGTGGGACACTGATTTATGTGGATGATGTCCTTTTGAGGCAGCCAACACTGGACTCACATCTGGCCGAAATCGACCACGTTCTGAATCAGCTGACAACTGCTGGTGCTAAAATATCACTGTCGAAGTGCCAGTGGTGCAGAACCAAGGTGGACTACGTTGGCCTACTTGTAGGTCCAGACGGAGTACAACCACAGCTGACTCGCACCCAAGGCCTTGACAATCTCAAAGTCCCCACCAATCTCAAAGAACTACAAAGTTTTCTTGGCGTGTGTAACTACTCGAACCAGTTCATAGAGAACTATGCAGACCTTGCAAAGCCACTGACTGAACTCCTAAAGAAAGACGTTCCATTCGTCTGGACTGACAAACAGCAGCAGGCAATGGACGCTCTTATAAACAGGATTAAGTCAGCCCCATGTTTAGCCTACCCAGACTACAACAAAGAGTTTTACTTGGAAGTGGGCTTCTCAGCTCATTGCATAAGTGCAGGTCTATACCAAATACACGACAGAGACAAACGTGTAGTGGCCTACGCCAGCAAAACGATGGCGGGCCCCGAGTTGAGATTCTCAGACTGTGAGAAAGCTCTACTGACCACAGTGTGGGCAGTAAAACATTTCTCCAGCTACATTGGTGGACAGAAAATCATTGTGGAAACACAACACCAGCCAGTGACGTTCCTGAACAGCCAACGCATCAGAGATGGTGTGGTAACAAACTCTCGTGTTGCAACGTGGCTCATGGCGCTTCAAAGTTTTAACCTAGACATACGTTATGGTCAAAACAAGAAGTCACATCTGGGGACAGACTTGGCACTCTGCCAAAAGTGTACACAAGATGTACCAGCGACCCAGCCGTTGGCTGAGGAAAAAACCCCTGTGACTGAAGACCCGAACCACCACTTCTTTGATGACAATATCTGCAAAGATATGACAACATTGTACGTGGATGGATCTTCATTCCTCCGCGACAAAATCTGTAGGGCAGGTGTTGGAGGGGTCCTCCTCCAAGACCAAGAACAGATTACCTTCAGCTACAAATTAGGCTCTCAGACTTCTCGGTACGCTGAGATTGTCGTGATCATGATCCTAATAGCTCTCCAGATGGTAGTAGCACGCTCCATCAAGACCCTAGTCATCTGCACTGACTCTAACTATGCTCGTTTGAGTTTCGCTTGTCACCTTGCTGTGTGGAAACAGAACGGTTTCCTAACAAGCGACAGAAAAGTGGTCAAACACAAAGAGCTTTTCATGGCATGTGATCACTTGGTGACATCACACGACTTACAGATCTACTGGAAGAAAGTTCCAGGACATTCTAGAGTCCCAGGCGATGACAAGCACTACAATGACATTGCGGATTCCTTAGCCAAAGAAGGAGCCGACGAAGGTCCTCTATGGTCCTTCGACTCCTCCTGGTTGATCAAGACTCTGTCAACACAACCTGCTGTTGAGGTTATGGCAGTCACACGTGCACAGGCCGCGGCCAGACCTGCTGACAACGCAGTCTCTGTACGGCCTGCACTGACTGACCCAGACATCATCCAACAGCAAAAGTCGGATCCTGCTATCAACTCCATGATACTGTACCTGACTGATCCAGACAAAAACACTCCGTCTAAAGACGAACTGGATTCCGATCCAGACCTTAAAGTCCTTTACCAGCTGCGCAAACAGCTAAAACTAATCAAGGGCATCCTAACTTTCGCTCATGGACCAACGTCCTCACCTGTGTTCGTGGTTCCCCATGACCAAAGGGGGGTGATGTTAGTTCATGCCCATGATCTCCCGTCCGCAGGACACAAAGGAGATAAAGCCACGCTGACGGCATTAAAACAAATTGCCTATTGGCCTGGAATGAAAAAGGATGTCAAGGACTACATTGAAGGGTGCGTGGTGTGTGGCCAGTTTCAGCCAACCAGACCACTTCACAGAGCACCACTGCAAAGCAGAGGCATTGCATTCCCATGGTCTGACCTCCAGATCGACTGGGTTGGACCACTCACTAAGAGCTCTAGAGGAAATAAATATTTTCTCACGGTAACCTGTGCATTTACCAAATGGGTAGAATGCCTACCAGCTCCTAACGACACAGCACAAACAACTGCTATGTTGTTAATGAATCATATATTCTCAAGGTTTGGACTTCCCCTTCGGGTGAACTCAGACCAAGGTACACACTTCACAGGTGAAGTGATGAAAGAACTGTGGAAGACGCTAGGCGTCAAGGCCAACTTTCATGTCGGCTACCACCCACAGGCTTCAGGCCAAGTCGAGAGAGCGAACAGAACTGTGGTGAGTATTTTGAAGAAATACGTGGCCGCAAATCACAAGGACTGGGATGTGAAACTCCCTCTGGTCCTCATGGCCATAAGAGCCACTCCACACACATCAACTGGCATCTCTCCCTTCGAGATGATGACCGGTCGACAAATGACTCTCCCTCTACACCTGTTGTACCAACCAGGTGACGCCGTCATGGCGACAGCCTACACTACACAACAATACATGAAAGATTTGAATGTACACCTCAGAAACACTTTTGCTTTCGCCCAGAAAAACCTGGAAAGGTCCGCTGAAGGACGCAAGGCGTACTATGACCAGAAGGCCTCTCACAATGAACTCCAAGTGGGAGACAGAGTCTGGTACTATACGTTCGCCCCAACAACCGGGAAAGGAGAGTCCGGGACCGGAACTCTCGCCCGCAAACTAATGCCCAGGTGGACTGGACCTCATCTGATAACAGACAAAGTGTCCTCAGTCGTCTACGAGATCAAAATCAGCAAAGGCCGTAAAGAGCCAATTGCTAAATGGGTACATCGAAATCAGATCAAACCTTACAAGGCGTTCAATGACTCCACAAAAGACAAAGATCTCACCAACTCACCGACTTCATGGGATAATAAGGTCGTACAAACACAAGTTAGTAAATAAACTAATCAGGTTTAAACTACCATATTTCCCACCCTATAAGTCGCATTGT
>JBBPBX010023946.1:0-28031 GCA_038048925.1 Garcialebias charrua
TTTTAGGTTGGGTAAAAGAAATCCTAACAGTAATCAGCTGAGACAACCACTATTTTCACGTTTTCTTTCTGTATCAAAATATTAAAAGATATTCGACCTAAATCTTCTGACTTAAATAGGAGAGAGGGGATTATATATTTTACCTACTTTAGCTCTCTGCCCTGCTTGCTTAGTATACAGTATTATTAAATTATTCGGACTTTACATTGAATAGAATAGATCTAAAATATTCCACAGTTATCTATAAAAAAAAAATTCTCAACCATTTTACAAAATATTTGACTGTTAAAACTTCATCAGACTATCATTGTTTTGTTATTTGGTCCATAGTCCCTCCATTAAATACATTATAAAGCACAACTTATAGCTTTCAGAGTAATGCAAAAATGTGTTTTTTAATAATGACTGGTTTGCTTTGGACAGAAATGCCACTGTTAGTTTAAAACAACAGAATCAAAAGGCTAGGATTGCTAAATTAAAATGTTATCTAAAATGTAAAAATTGATATAAATGAAAAGTGACATTCCCTGATGCATGCTCAATAATCCAGGTGGAAAAATCTGTGACATTATTTGAGTCATTTAGTTTACAGTACGTCTTACAGTCTGTGTAAGTTTTAAGGTTTAAAAAGAAGTCAAAACTTTCAGTCTTAATTATGGAAACTTGGATAAATGAGAGCCTTCACATGTGTTAAATGTAATAATGTCTTATTTTTTCTTTTATTTCCTCCAACACTAACATTTGTTGTTTTTTTCAGATGCAGTCTTTAAACATGCATCATTAAAGACCAGAAACAAGACAGAAGACAACTTTCATAGAAGTCCAGCTGAATAATCAAGGTAATTCATGATCACTTAATGCTGTAAAAAGTGTCTCATGCCTGGACATCTTGCTGTTCATATCAAGCCAGTGTGTGAATTCATCTCAAAGTACCACATCTCAACTACACACACTCACTTTTTCACATTGATCTAACAACTGTTCCCTGTTACAGAATATGTAATATAACGTTAAAAGAATTAAAGTTGTGAAAATCTTATAATTTAGGAAAATATATTTCTACTGTATTGCTCACATCTACCCTCTCTATTTGTTTGTGTTTATTTAGTGTTGTTGAATTTTGGTGTAAGACTTGATTTAGAGCCTTTTATTGCAATAATAAAACATCCATCCATCCATTTTCTTCCTCTTATCCGGGGTCGGGTCGCGGGGGGTAGCAGCCTAAGTAGGGAGGCCCAGACTTCCCTCTCCCCAGCCACTTGGAGCAGCTCCTCTGGGGGAATCCCAAGGCGTTCCCAGGCCAGCCGAGAAACATAGTCCCTCCAGGAGGCATCCTAACCAGATGCCCGAGCCACCTCAACTGGCTCCTCTCGATGTGGAGAAGCAGCGGCTCTACTCCGAGTCCCTCCCGGATGACTGAGCTTCTCACCCTATCTCTAAGGGAGAGTCCAGCCACCCTGCGGAAAAAACTCATTTCAGCCGCTTGTATCCGAGATCTCGTTCTTTCGGTCACAACCCAAAGCTCATGACCATAGATGAGGGTGGGAACGTAGATCGATCGGTAAATTGAGAGCTTTGCCTTTTGACTCAGCTCCCTCTTCACCACGACAGACCGGTACAGGGCCCCTTTACAAAGGTTTGCCTGGGGCCCCCAAATGTCTAAGTCCGCCACTGAAGACCTGCCTCACATTCACATTAGGGTCAGTGGGGGAGCTGGCCCCCTTGGGGGCATTGCCGTTCGGGGGGCATGGCCCCACCCCTACTACTACTATTCAGCAAATCCCTTTCAGTTTGCAGCCAGCTACAGCGTGTGGACTGAGTGAGTAGCACTTTAGCTAACAACTAGCCAACTTTTCATCGTAACATGTCCGCTGTGTGGAAGTATTTTACACTAAACACCACAAGACAGCAATGTGCAATGTCTGCAGATCCATAGCGCCACATTAAACTGCGGTCAACTTAGTTTTATGTTGGACATTCGAGCTCCGGGGCTTCAGCGGGACGCCACTCTCGCTGAACCGAAACAGGGAGACCGACCGTGGCCAGCTGCGGCCAGTCCGACCCGCTGTCTGACGTCTCGTAGGACGGACAGGCGGAGAGCGGGTGACCAAAATCAGAGCCCCCGCCCCGGATTGAACAAGAAAAACACACAGCTGAAGCCACGGAGCTCAAATGTTCACCGAGAAGTTGCTAAACTTCATCATAATTAATGACCAACAGCTATCAGCTGTAGAAAATGAAGGATTTCACTTCACAGCTTGATACTTGCAGCCAACAGTAAACAATCATAAATAAGCATATTAATTAAAAATCACAAGAAAACTGTGTTAAAAAAATGAAACATAAACAGCTACATTATAAAACAATGTACAATACTAAAAGCAGGAACATGTCTGTGTTGGTTTATGCCAAGAACTTAACAGATGTAAAGCTATTTAATATTTTATTTAATCCATTTATTCATTCATTTAAAAGAGACAAAATAAAACAAATTAATAAAAAAGAAAACATTGAATGAAAAGAGTGCAAAAAGAAGAAGAAAAAAAAATCTTATATCACCCCCTTAAAATAAACATTGAACCAGTCCGGCCATTGGCTTGTAGCAAATTTGTTTTTTTGGTCCTCTATGTATTTGACTTTGACACCCCTGGCTTATGCAATAGGGAGCACATCGCCCGTCCAAAACCTATCATCTCTCCATAATGGATATATGTCCGATCTTCTAACTTCCTTTGCTGCATAATGTACATTGCATTAATTCTAGCGTTAGGTAAATGTATCTTGAAGGAAAATAGCACTTAAATAAAAGTCCAACAAGAATATTCATTTAGAATTAAAAATAACTCACCCTGAACTACCATAATAGATAAATGTAATAACCAATCAAGTTGCTCCTGTCCAATAAAAGCGTACAAATGAAGGGGAAAAACCTATCCAGACTTTAAGTAAGTTTAGGGTCTGGTTCGCAGAGTATGGAGTTAAATTTGTTTCATAATTAGTCAACGAAAAAAAACTAACCTCAGTTATGTAAAATAAAATTGTAATCAAAACTTTTGGAATTGTAATGATTTCATTTTTTTTAAAGCAAAAACTTTTGTTTAAAAAACATTTTTTTAAATTAAATAGCTAATTTTTCTCTCGTGAACTTAAAAAGTTATTTGCAAAACATAAACTTTTATTTGCACACATCAGAAATCTTTTGTTGCGATTTTAGGCTCTGCCCACGACGTCATGTGAGAATCGCAAGCAAAACTTTGAATGACAAACAAAACTTAGAATAGCAAGCAAAGATTTCTGGCATGCGCAAATAAGTTTGTTTTGCAAATAATTAGCAACATAATTGCAAAAAATGTCAATGACCTCACTGAGGTCATTGACATTTTTCGAGACATGACCAACAGAAAACTGCTGCTGCACAGTTGTTTTAAGAAGGGGCAGATATGATAAGATTTTTTTCTTCTTCTACTACCTTTCATTTTATATCTTGTTTTTTTCTTTCATGTGTTTGTAAATTGTCTTTGTGTTTTAAATCTGAAATGAATAAATATATTGTGCCCTTGTTTCTATTTTTAATAGTGTAATTCTGTAAAGACAAAATATATCTGGTGGTGTAGCTCTGATTTACATATCTTGCTAAATCGCAGGTTTGAATATTGCAATACTTTCCTATAACAAAGTAGACATGTAGAAAGAAATTACTAATAAAATATTTTACATATGGATAGTTGTATGTTCTATGTAGAGGTTTTCCTAAGCTTTGATAGTATATCTCACATTTTTGTAATTTATCATTGTTTATTTAACTCTGAAAGCTATGTGACTTTGTTAATATTCTGTCCTAAAATGCGGTTGGATGTGCCCCCCTTTTTTTTGAGCACCTGCCCCTTTAGTGGGCTCTGCACGTCCCTGCAGTCTGTCAGAGACTGGCACGGGTTCTGTTGTTGGTTCAGGAAAGCAGGTTGAACCCCAGAGATCTCTGGAAAATGCCTCTGTTTCTGAAACCGTTTCTTGTTAATAAATAGTGTTAAACTTTTCCTCACGGCTCCTCTTCACTTTTGAGTAAGGCGAATAGCGCTGAACAGGTTAACTTGGAGTCAGATTGATAAATGGTTCTAAATTCACATGAAAATGCATTTTGACCAGTCATGTGAGTGTTTTATTGGTTGTCACAGACAACTTTCCAGCTTTCCAAATGGGATATTATTAGCTTTGAAGAGGTCCTTCACAGTGGAGGAAGAAAAAAATCAACTCCTTTGGATGATGTTTTTGCAAAAGTAAGCTTAAAAATTCTTTGGTGGAAAAGTTGCCAAACCCAATCCAAATAAAAACAGTCAGCTGGGGTGCATCGCCTGCGTTGCCAGACTCGTCTCTTTGAATTAAAAATCATTCACACTTGTCCAGATCAGATTCTAGCTGCACATCCAGTTAATGAAGACGCTCACTTTGCAACAGTTTTAATATTGAGTTGCACATCGGCAGTAGCAAATAAAATTGGCGTCACATTCTGTGGTCTTAGAAACAGTTTCAGAGTTCCACCAGGGTCAGAACCTCCTTAATAAAAGACTTGTGCTCAGTTAGGTTGTGCACCACTCTAAACGAAGCTTCTGTTGCTGCATGGACATCTTTGTAGGGTTGCTGAAGGACGGTTGTCTCTGAAGTGATATTAGCTCCTATAGTCTTTTTGAAGACCTGGTGGAAAGTACCACAAAAAGTTGCTGCAACTTTGGTAAAATGGTGCGCCATGTTGCCTCTTTTCCCAACGAACATGCTTGCTGTGCAGATTACTAATAAAAATATTACATTTTATGTCTCTTACCGAGATAACTACTTACTACGGTCATGGTGGCTGCATGTCCCACATCAACACTGACAGCATTGTAACAGTTTAACTGACAATTGTCAAATATTATTTTAAGAATTCTTCAAAGACGTTCTTAAAATACTTTTAAAATATTTTAATTGTTTAAGAAGGGGGTGGGGTCCTGTGAATGGATATTTGCTTAGATATTAATATAAGTTAGAAGGTTGCCGGATAGAATCCCAGCCGGGATCATTCTGTGTGGAGTTTGCATGTTCTCTTCGTGCTGCATGGGTTTTTCCGGGTACTCCGGTTTCCTCCCACAGACCAAAAACATGCATATTAGTCTGATTAGTAACTCTAAATGGTCTCTGATGCCGGGTACCCACTAGACGCGTCAAAACGCTCCTGCCGCCCCCTTTTGGCCACTTGTCACTTTCACACAGCCACTGAAGACGCCACTGATGGCGCGCGAGGCAGACAAAATCAGCTGTACTTGAGCCACGTTACTACTTGAGTGGGTTTTCTACAAGCCGAACTGCAGCTCCAAAAGTCTTTGTTGAGATTAAAACATTTTTTTTTAAAGGGGACCACATATAGGTCTTTAAAATTTTTATGTTATGTCTGTGTGCTATCTTGACAATATTAATTCATTTTAATACACAAAATAATTCTTAGATAATCAATTATACCCTTTTTAATTCTGCCATTTTTAACTTTCGTTTTGAACGACCGGTTTCTGATACAAGTTCTGAAGTCCACGCCCTTCAACGATCTGTTTACGCCCTCTGTAACAGCCAGTATCTGTAATGTGTTGTTGTTTTAAAATTAGCTCTTTTTTTATTACTCATTTGACTTACTGTTAGTGCTAGCTTAAGATAACTTACCGAAACCCGTCTGAGCGCGCCGCAATTTGCTGCTCCTTTTAGCATTAGACCACCCGAATCCGATGCTAATGTTAGCTTGTTCCTCTTCCGGTGTTCGCCAGCTCCGCTCGTTGCACGCGGCGATTTTGGGAGTTATCGCTGTTCCAGTCAAGACAACACAAAGTTCACCAAGTGTCTCCCGTAAATTAATCCGTAAGGAGAAGGTCCTCGCTGCTGCGAGGCTGCTGCGAGGCTGCAGCGAGGCTGTACAGTTGAAGCTCCGCTCCATCCGCCAGAAGAGGGTCCCGTTGCCACCGGTCCCTACGCCGGGGGTCTGCTCGTTTAATTTTTACCGGCTGCGCGTTGGGAGCGATCGCAAATACACTAAAAATTGAACTAAAACATAAAAATAACAATTATACTTTATTTATAAAGCCATTTAAAAAAAACACAGCTGCAACAAAGTGCTGTACACATGAAATTAAGAACATATAAACAAAAGATGAGATGAAATCATGAAAAATAACAGTCATGTGTAGAAGTCCCAGGATTTTCGACCTCCCCCCAGAAGTCCTGAAAGAGGGTCAAAAGACCCTTAGTCCAAACCAACCATTAGTGGGCCATTAACTGCCTTTTGTTATAAATATGCGTGCACACAACTCAGACACCCCCACCACACCAAACTGCACAGACTGCATTCCAATGTTTCCACCAGGTAAGTAAGACTCTGCTTGCACTTCCCCCCTTAGTCAGAAGAGAGGCCCTGACCTGAATTCACACATAACAGACCCTGAAGTTATCTCACAGTTGAACATTTTGGGACATCCACTGAACGGAAAGCTTTGTCTGCTCCAGAACAATTTTATGCATAAAATTGTCTTATTCTGCTGTGCTGACTATCCTGTAACTTTGATGTTCTGTCAAATAAATTATTTTGCTTACAAGTACTGTCTCTCTCCTTGTCCTTGGCACATGTATATACGGTGCGTGCCGGCACATGCAGGTGGCCCATTGCTGTGTTCTAAAACATGCTTGACCTATTGTTGTCCGTCACCTGACGGACCGACACAGGTCACATGACATGAAGTCAACTGACGGACCGACATAGGTCACACGACATGAGGTCAACTGACGGACCGACACAGGTCACATGACCTGAGGTCAACTGACGGACCGACACAGGTCACATGACCTGAGGTCAACTGACGGACCGACATAGGTCACACGACATGAAGTCAACTGACGGACCGACATAGGTCACACGACATGAGGTCAACTGACGGACCGACACAGGTCACATGACCTGAGGTCAACTGACGGACGGACATAGGTCACACACATGAGGTCAACTGACGGACCGACACAGGTCACATGACCTGAGGTCAACTGACGGACCGACATAGGTCACACGACATGAAGTCAACTGACGGACCGACATAGGTCACATGACCTGAGGTCAACTGATGGACTGACATAGGTCACATGACCTGAGGTCAACTGACGGACCGACACAGGTCACACGGCATGAGGTCAACTGACGTACCAACACAGGTCACATGACCTGAGGTCAACTGACACAACGACACAGGTCACATGACATGAAGTCAACTGACGGACCGACACAGGTCACATGACCTGAGGTCAACTGACGGACCGACACAGGTCACATGACCTGAGGTCAAGTGACGGACCAACATATGTAGCCCACTGAAAGGGACCGGGGGATTTAGGCCCTGTTTACACGGACACTGTGTGGGGGAAACGGAACTTTTGGGTATGTTAATTAGGTTGAAAGTTTTGCGTTGACATGGGCGAATTCTGTGGATACGACTCTCTCCCCCCCACCCCCCGTCCTCATGACTTTACTGTAGTTACCATGCTGGGCCATTAGATGGCGCTGTGATTTTTGGAACCTTCACTACTGCGCACGCGTGCTGCCTGGGGTAAACAGAGCAGACGAGGCAGCCTGTTTTCCTCTCTGGCTAAAAGTTCAGCTACTACAAGTTGTTGTCAAGTTAACAACAAGTTAAAGCTGGAATTTGGACAAGAGTCAACAGATTTGACACCAAGTGGGACTCTCTTCATCTAACAAGCTGCCCACCAGTTGCTGACTGGACCGGAACCGAGTCAACATGTCTGACTTTAGTCCGTGAGAATCAGCTGATTTCCAGCAGCGCTACAAGGTAAACAATGTTCTTAATAATGTTTCCTGGTGTTTAGTTCGATCACAGAACAACCAACTGAGGTTTTATTTTTATTTTTTTCCTGCGAGGTCGAAGCTGTTCCACGAAGCGGACCGGCGGTTCGGATCTGGGTCCAGTGTCCACCAGGATGAAAACAACAGAGTCCAGTTCATTAAAGTTCGGTTAACGTGTTTTTAAAAGTGTTCAATTTAATTCTCAGTGTTTGTGACATGAGTTTGTGGTGTTGAATAAATAAATAAATTAAAAATCAACCTGGTGTCTTCATTTTCAGCAGCATGTTAGGCATGACGTAACGAGTCCAGATAGCTTCATTTAGCTCAGATAAATTTAAATATCTCCCACGCTAACATAAATACTGTTTATTATTGTTAAACTGTTAATATATAGCACATTTAGTATGTTATAGTGCAGCGTGACACGTGAAATGTCCGACTGCCTCGTTAACAGACAACTGGATCCAGGCAGCTGGCTCTCTTCCAACACAGATGCAGGTAAGGTGTAGAATAATTAAATATGAGAATCAAAATATATTCCATCAGCTATAGTTCAGAAAGTGGTGCGTGTGTCCACTGTCCAGTCCACCGCCATTGTTAAAATGCCGGCTGTCTGCGCGTGCGTGCTGCGTGCATGTGTTCAAACAAAAGCTCCGCGGGAGATGTTTACATTATCAACGGGGGGTCAGCGAAAAACTTCCACCTTGAGAGCAGGGTCAGAAAAGTATCGGAGTCAAAGAGGGGGGCCAGCAGCGTCGTGTAGGCGATAAGCAAAGTCGCAAAGAGAAAGTAGCGGTTACACTCAAAATACGCGCCGTGTAAACTGGCCCTAAGAAGCCAAGTTCACTTGCGCAAAAAAGTGCAGCCTTAGTCAAATTAGTGTTAAGCGTGCCCCCTCCTGTGGTGCGCCAGTAATGGCCTTATTTACAAAACAAAAGCACCTGTTAACAGCTCATTATAGGATGTTAGCTAAAATCCTTCAGGTCACTCGACCCGTCTCTGGGTTCCAAAGGTAGAAATGTTAAATGACCCTTCTCTGGGACTTCTAATACAGAAGTGGGTTGAGCCTAACCAGGGGTTGCTAGGTGAGGGGCTGGACTCAGGTTGGGGTGGGTTGTCCTCTCGCTTGTGACGTCACATGCGAGAGTATTTTAAAACGAAACGTATCTTATCACAGTAAAATAAATCTACTTAGAGTAAATAAACCACTGGGTGCATTTTTTTTGGCACAAGGACTGTTTTTTATGAAGTAAATACCCAAAGTTGATTAAAAAAACATTAAAAAGTGAATTTTGCATGTGTGGTCCCCTTTAATGTTTGGGGTGATCGTACGCTCGAGCGGACAGCAGCAACTGCTTAAAATGCCAAGTTTCTTACCGGAGGCTGGTTCCTTCATGGAGGCTCGATGGGGTAAGTTTAAAAAGTCCAGAAAAAGTCCAGTTTTTGTTGCATTATCACATAGCAGAGTCTCTCCCAATTGGTTGCTGCGACGCGTCGAGCGTTGAAAGTTCAAATATTTGACCCTTGGCGGCTCGACGCATAGGTTGCTTCGGACGTGCGCGTGCGCGGAAAGGAACTGCCGCGTGCTGTCGCGCCGCTTCAAACACTCAAAACGCGCCGCTTCACGATTCGACGTACCTCATTAAGAAAATGATCAAAATGAATTTGTTAAAAAAAAAAAATTCATTCAACCTTTATTTATACAGGCTAGCCTCATATATGAAATGACGTAATGTGTATTGTATTAGTTAGAAAATTAGAAAGAGTTAGTCATTTTGTACTGTTGGTGGAAGATTATTATTGTTTAATCTGATTGTTTGAAAAAAGGGGCAGATATAATAAGATTTATTCTTCTTTCTGCTACCTTTCATTTTTTTATATTTTGTACGTTATCATCTATGGGATTGTCTTGTATTGTGTTTCTTTTGTAAAAAAATGAACAAATTTAATAAACATAAACACAAACAAACATAAACCTCGACGCGTCTCCACATAGACTTTCAATGTAAACCGTCCGTTTCCGCTGGCCAAAACGCGTCTGGTGGGTACCTGGCATAAGTGATAGAGAGAATGGTTGTTTGTCTCGTTTGCCTCTATGTGTCCCTGTGATGGACTGGAGACCTGTCATGGGTGTTCCTGCCTCTCGCAGTAATGGCTGGACATGAGCACCAGTGACCCCTGCGGCCTGAAAAGGAAGAAGCGGGTAAAGATGATGGATGGATGGATGGGTAAATGTTAGTTCGTCAGCCCAGTGACAAATCAATTTTGACTACCGTAAAAATCGGCATATAACACGGAGTTTTTTTACTCATTTCAATGTCCTGCGTGTTATACACCGAAGCGTGTTACTTATGGATTTTCCCCCATATTTTTAGACCCATTTTTGGCTCTGATATAGCCGTTTTTCATTTTGGGCAAAAAATGATGCAGTACCAATTTTGTCCGCTAGGGGGACACTTCCCGACCGTTTCTAGCTCATGTGTCCGAAAAAAGCCTCCTCTGGTCGGACTGACTCTGTCGCTGCCTGCCTCCTGCTCTGGATGTAGCTACATTGTTAGCCGTTTTTTTTAGCAAGATAACTCATAAACCACACCGCAGATTTTCTTGAAACTTACAGAGCGTAATTATTTGGTGGTCATTTACAAACTGTTAGCTGAAGATGTTTAGAGCTAAAAAAAAAAACTCGCTTTTTTAGCTGTTGTTAGCATTTAGCTAACGTGAACAGATACCTACTGTTTAGATAAACAGCTCTTAAACCACTCGACAGATATTTTTAGGCTTTCAGAGTGTAATTATATGGGTTTTCATTTACAAACTGTTGAGCTGTATAAGACCTTTGAGATAAAATTTAAATTTTTATAATTTATTTTAGTAGCGCACAAGACTGTTTTGGAATAAGTCAAACCAAAACAATTTATAATCCAGCAGATTTGACAATTTTGTGAATTGATTAAGGAACGGTTAAGCTCAGGAACCCTTGTGCTATAATGTCAGCTAAGAAATATTTTTTCTCGCAAAGAAAAAATTGTTTTTACCGTGTTAATCATGTGAAGTCCTTCGGTGCTCGCTTCTGTGGCCGCCATTTTCAGCAGGGCAAATGAGGCGCTGATGCGTCGTGTAGCGGTGACGCATAATAGATGCGTCTTATAGGGCGAAGCGTGTTATTTATGGATTTTTTAAATTTATTGACAATAATTGGACAAAGCGGGTTATACACAGAAGCGTGTTAAATGCCGATTTTTATGGTACTCCAGATTTTTTATCAACAACTTGAGGAGCTACTTGAAGAGCTAGCGAGCTACCTGTGACTCACGAGCTACGCACAGGAGACCCCTGGTTTATACATTCCACACTTGCTTATGTGGACGCCTTTGTCCTCCTCTCCCTTGCTGCTTTGCTTTTGCTTTGTCTTGTCTGTGAAACTGCTTAGAGCTTCTCTCTACATATCTACCGAATCATAACTATGGACTTCAATTTGGTCAGTTGGTCCCTCAACACAACTGATAACATTTCTTCAAAAAGAAGACAGGCTGTAGGCAAGATGATTTGCCCTGTTGGCATGCACACATCTGGATATCTCATCGACTTGAAGACTTGATGATGTGTCTATCTCTGCTGCCATTCGTGGATTTTAAGGAAGCAAATACAATTGGATTTATGATAACTGGTTCCTGCTTTTTTTGATTCGGCTGGTTCCTGGTTTATCTACAACCAAGGAAGTCATTGGCAGCAAATTTGGGCCTGGTCAGGCTGCCTGCTTGGTTTGTGCCTCAAGCACCCAGACTCAAATGCTTTTGGCAGGAAGGATCAGATTTTGGGAATTTTTCTCAAGCGCGGTCCATTGGTGTGGCCATGTAATTTTGGACCGACACAGACTCAAGGTAGAAGTTAGTAAAAGTTCTGCCCGTCCCCAAAACAATCATGTTTTATCTGAATTAGACTCTCTGACTGAATTCACCTGGAAGTTTTGTAAACCTGATGCTCTACCCCTCCCTCCCCTCCTACTGAGGAAGTCTATGGATTATTCAGAGGCCCAGCTGAATAAACATTTGGTCATCATTTAAGAACTCTTTGGATTTGTTCTTGCCCCCCCCCATGTAATGTCGGTGTCATTGGGCTTGTTGCGAGATTTTTTTATTATCATGCTGTTAACCTTCAGCCAAAGATTAAGAGCACGTTAGTAATTTTTTCATCTCCAAATCCTACATTGTCCCTTTCACCACTTATTGTCTGTCCAAACAGGTCTCACTTGTAAATGAATCTCTGTGGTTCATTAAGATTTATCTGTTTAAAAAAAGGTTGAATGAAAAAAAAAAAAAACAGTGTGGTAACTCAAGTACAAGAAATGTTTTAAATAATCAGCATTTATAAAGCATAGTGTATTTTTTATTTAAAAATATTTGGTATTATTGATAACAATATTGTTTACATGATTAACATAACAAGATGATATGTTTTTCTGCCTAAAATAAAAACCTGTAATGCCGGGTTCCCACCGAACACGTCTTGAGCAGCAAAAACGCTCCCGACGCGCGGTGTTGGCTGCTTGTCAACAGATGTCTGTTCACATCTGAAGACGCATCTGAAGACGTGCAGTGGGAGGAGCATTTTGGTGAATTTCACCATCTAATCCAGGAGCTGCGCGCAGACGAGCATTGCTTTCAGCGGTACTTCCGTGTCACGCGAGCCCAGTTTGACGACCTGCTGTCCCGCGTTGTTGGCCGCATCCTTGCAGGACACCAACTACAGGCGTGCAGTTTCAGCAGAACGACTGTCCATCCGTCTCAGGTTGGGATCATGTCAGACAACATTGATATAGAGAAAATTCACCTGACAAGTGTTAGCAGTATGCCACAGTATTTAGGTGACTATTGTCTACCGAATTTTAGAACAATAAACCAATAATACAAAAAAAGTGCCTTACTGGTATTAAATTCCGTCCCGTCGTCGTTGCGTCATCACATAGCAGAGTCTCTCCCGATTGGTTGCTGCTATGCGGCGAGCAGCCGAAGAAGGTCAAAGTTCAATTTGTTGAACTCGAGCACCGGCTGCTCTGGACGCGCTGCGTGCGCGGAAAAGAACTGCCGCGCCCTGCCGCGCTGCTCAAAACGCGCCGCGTCATGCTGCACCGCTCCTTGATGTGCGGCCACCATAGACTTTGCATGTAAACTGGCTGCTTTGGCTGCTCAAAACGCGCCGCGTCACGCTGCGCCGTGTCACGCTATGCCGCGTCACGCTGCGCTGCGTCACGTTGCGCCGCTCCTCGATGCGCGGCCACCATAGACTTTGCATGTAAACTGGCTGCTTTGGCTGTTCAAAACGCGCCGCGTCACGCTGCGCCGCGTCACGCTGTGCCACGTCACGTTGCGCCGCGTCACGCTGCGCCGCTCCTCGATGCGCGGCCACCATAGACTTTGCATGTAAACTGACTGCTTTGGCTGCTCAAAACGCGCCGTATCACGCCACATCACGCTGCGTCACGTTGCGCCGCGTCACGCTGCGCCACGTCACGCTGCGCTGCTCCTCGATGCACGGCCACCATAGACTTTGCATGTAAACTGGCTGCTTTGGCTGCTCAAAACACGCCGCGTCACGCTGCGCTGCGTCACGCTGCGCTGCGTCACGCTGCGCCGCTCCTCGATGCGCGGCCACCATAGACTTTGCATGTAAACTGGCTGCTTTGGCTGCTCAAAACGCGCCGCGTCACGCTGCGCCGCGTCACGCTGCGCCGCTCCTCGATGCGCGGCCACCATAGACTTTGCATGTAAACTGGCTGCTTTGGCTGCTCAAAACGCGCCGCATCACGCTGCGTTGCGTCACGCTGCGCCACGTCACGCTGCGCCGCGTCACGCTGCGCCGCTCCTCGATACGCGGCCACATAGACTTTGCATGTAAACTGGCTGCTTCGGCTGCTCGAAACGCATTTGGTGTTTAGCCGGCATAAGACCATCCACTCTGCTTGGATTCAGCTGTTGTAATCTTGTTTACTGAAAAAAAAAAATTCTTGGATTTAAATATGCTGATGTTTAGGCAGCGGCAAATCATTGAGAAAATGTTTTTGAGTCTAATTTACACTGAAATATCAATGTTAGAATCAAAGGTGGGCAAATGAACGCTAGGGACCGCCAATGTGCTAATCCGCTTACAGCGGACCTAACGTTTTTGTCAGCGTAACAGCGGAGTGACTAACTTTTATAATTCATAAGCGGATTTGTGCTATTTTTATTTAAAATGCAGTACCGCTAATAACTAATTATCTATCAGTAAAAACGAATAAACTTATTTAGAGGCTCTTATGCTGGCTCCGTAGCTGCTTGTTTTGCCTTTTTCCCCTCCCTCACCGTAAAGAGCAGAGAGGAGGGAGGGTTGGAGGGGGAGCAGAGGGGAGAACAGACACGGATCTACCATGTAGGCAAATGATACCGTTGCTTGGGGTCCCAAATCACCAGGGCCCCGGCCCCGCCCCGGCCAGTCACCTACATTACTAACATTGCTCATGCTTGTTAATGTACATTTAACATAAAAATAATTATAGTTACGATCATTAAAAACGCAATACAAAAACCGGTCGATTTCTGTATCCCCCTACTAAAAATGGACTATTCCATCTTGACATCTTCCGGGTCAGAGGTGAACTCGGGGGCTAATTCTGTGGCTAGCTGGTTGTGCTGGGTTTCTTGGATAAATCCGCAGAGAACCCCGCTGTTTCAAGCCAAATTAACGCGGCCGGAGGATTTTATTGTGTGTTTTGTGTCGACCACTCGACGGTGAGTCGTTAGTTTTATGTATTTTAGTTACTTTTCATTAAATCTGTTGACTGCCTATAGAATCTTGACATCTTCCGGGTCAGAGGTGAACTGGACGCTAACTCTGTGGCTAGCTGGTTGTGCTGGGTTACTTGGATAAATCCGCAGAGAACCCCGCTGTTTCAAGCCAAATTAACGCGGCCGGAGGATTTTATTGGGTGTTTTGTGTCGAACACTCGAAGGTGAGTCGTTAGTTTTATGTATTTTGGTTACTTTTATGTATAAATGCGGTGGCGACACACCCGTGTATTTGAGATTTAAAAGTGGTCTTAGGGATTAAAAGATCATTCTCTTTTTTGTTAATTTCGTGGCCGAATAGAATATATGTACGTAAAGTATTAAATAAATCCTTTGATTTTTGTAATTTCATCCTTTTAGGATCATTTTAGTTACTTTTCAGTTGGCAGTGTAGTGCAAATATTGCATAACGCTGCCGGCTACCAATTGTCGAATATAAATAGCGGATTAGATTAGCTTCCCCTAATTTTCATAAGACATTTGTGCTTTTGAAATTGTGGACCTAAAAAAATTAATAAGCGTTTTAGAAATTGTGGAACTAATTTTTTGATTAGCGTTGCCCACCACTGAATGTTTACTACATTTTTAAAATTAGTATTTCATCTTATTTGACTTCAAGGAAGATTTTTTTTTTATTCACCCCACAACCAGAAAAAGGAAGAAGCGGGTAAAGATGATGGATGGATATACTGGTAAGTATATTATATTTTGTAATGTGCCATCTTGCAGAAAAACAATTTTTTTAACTTTATGTATATGGTCAATCATGATGAGGCCCAACATTTTATGTTTTAACACAAGCTACAATGTTTCATGAACATAACCACGAAGGTATTGATGCCTAAGCTTTACCACACATTTTTAATATCTATATTACTTTGTCATAAGTAAAACAATGACTGAAATCACAAGGCAACAACAGTTAAATTGCAAAAGTGTCACGCTCAATTAAAGTCTCTGTGTTTCAGATCCTTCAATAGGACTCTTCCTACGAATGATACCCGATGGTTAATAAACAACTTATGTGATGATCCATGTCTCTAACACCCGTTGTTTGACCGATTCCTCTTCTACTTACAGTATAATGCTTTTTGCTTTATTAAGCTCCGAGGCAGCATCAGGTCTTGTGGTGAAAGCCCAGCGTTCCCATTTCTGTGAATTACTCCAGGGGCGATTCTAGAATCTGATCTTTTGGGAGGCTCAAGGCTGAGTTAGACTCGCGCTTTGGTCCGCAGGTTGGAGCGCGCGCGCTGCGCGTGCACTGTGCCATGCAACGAAATGCGTTTACATTGTCGCCTCTGTGTTTATAAGCCCGGTGCAGAGCTCCGCGCTGGACCGAGCCCTGCACCACGCGCGCGCGCTGCGCGTGGGAGGTTCACAGCAGAGCACAGCGTGAACCAGCGTGTGGCTCCAACAGAGCTCTGCTTTCTTCTCACGTTCTCTGTGAACAGCTGCATGCGGAGGGGGTCAGTTCAGTCCCCCTCCGCGTGCAGCTGATTGGTCAGACACCGCGCTTCGCGTAGGCGCTCGTAAAATTGGAGCTTGGCGCGCTCGCGTGAACGTTCAAAGGGCTTGTGCAGCGGCGACCTCACGGCGCTCACACAGCGGGGCGCCGCGCTCGCTCAAGCGCGGAGCTATGCGCCGGCCTATAGTTGTCGCACGGCGGCGCATGGCAAAGTGCTGTTCTTTTACGGACCAGCAGGTGGCAGTACCCTCTAAAACCTGTGCATTATGTTACAAGAAAGGTGTAGAAGAAGAAATCTACCGTAGAAGAACTGTTTGACGTCACACAACAAAAACAAATAGCTTTCCGCTCGCGTGCTGAACTGTTGTCTTTATTTGCGGTTTTAATGCATGGAGTCAGCGGAGGAGAAAGCGATCACGTGACTTTTGGCGAAAAAACAAAAGAAAAGTCCGACTCCAGATCAGGAATGAAGGAGAATTTAATACATTTGTGTCACAAAACATTCCTCCATGCGTCGCGACGCCGTCTCCACGACCACAGCGGCGCAAACAGCTGCAGGCTCCGGCGTGAAGAGGGTGAAGGCTGTCGGTGGGGACCTGTCAATCAAATCGTAGCGCCCACGGCGCGCGCACTAGGCTTGCGGAGTTTCAAAAATTCAGAGGTGCACGACACGCGCTAATCCCACGCGCAGGGCCAACGCGCAGGGGCGGGGACTGTGAAATTGCGTCACTTTTGGAGCGGGCACCCTCGCGCGCTGCGCGACGCATCGAGTATGAATCTAGCTTCAACCCTCAGTGTTGACAATGGCTCTTGGCTTGAACAACGCAGTGGCCACTGGCAGCAGAAGCATTTGTAAAGTGGACCCGGGGGACACGGCTCGGGGGGTCTGGGGTCCTCCCCCATAAAATTTTGAATAAAGTAGATTCCATTTCCTGCATTCTGGTGTATTTTAAAAAGATGATATGTTTACCTACATAAGTAAACACTCTTGTAAATGAGTCCCCGAGGCTCAATGAGATTAACCTGCCTAAATAAAGGTTGAATGAAAAAAAAGTTGATCCAATAACTATTTTAGATTAAATGGCACGACAAGAAGTAGCCTGACCAACAGCTCTCCTTGTGTGAATAAAGCATACTCAGCTTCTCTTACGCATTCTAACCCAACTGCCAACACCAACGTAGCGTTAAGCTAGCGGCGCACAATATAGATGTGCTAGCTAAGATGCTACAGATGCAGTGCTCCACTTTACATTACACAAACTAATAATAAACATTTTGTTTATGATCAGTTAATACTAAACTGATTTTGTACAAAGACTAAATGTATGCGACCAGAACTTACAATGTATATCTACATATAAAAAACACAAAACAAAGCACAATTAGTTTTAAGCATTAACCTTCATACTGATGGACATGTGGTACTTGCTGTTTGTCTCTGTTGTGAACAGCTGATCATGAGGTCGGCTGCAGGCTTTATCCATCTTTTACATTTTTGGAAATAAAATAAACTGTATTCCCCCTCTAAACACTCAGTGTAACACTGTCTGAATCACATCCTCTGACAACACATAGCCAATATTTTCTGATGATTTCTCATGAAATCTTTTTGACTGCAAAGTGTTTTGTAATGCAAAACCATGACCATGTTGACTGAGGAAAAGGGGGTGCAGCTCCTGCAGTTAAGGGGCATTTACCTTTGGGACAAATTGACATCACTGATTGGTCAGTTGCTGACAAACCTGCTGGATTGATTGACAGGTGGCATCAAAGATCCAAGTCATGCAAAAAAAAAAAAAAATCACAGATTTTACTGGCCCATTTGAAAGTGTCATCATCAGTTTTCTTAAAACATCCTAAAGATGGTTTTAGTTTTCGGTGCCAAGTTAAAATTTAGGGGTGTTTGAAAAAATCGCCACTGCAGCACTCAGTAGCAGTGTTTCCATCAAGGTTTCTAGATGCGCATTTTGAAGCATCGCATCAGAAAAGCTGAATGGAAACGGCAAAATTCGAGTTAACTTCCTCTAATTCGCTCAAAAGTTGATACGCTCGCTTGAGGTGGTTTTTGGGGGTTTCGAAACAGAGCTGATGCGCAAAACGACAGATGGAAACAGATTTGCCGACTCATTTCTGCCGTAGCGAACATTCACGTCATGTGACTGATCAGCTGTTTCCGCTCCGGACAACATGTAACATCGCTAAAACTAGTTGGCATGACAGAATAAATACAACTTGCCCGATAGCAACACGTACCTGAAATGTTCTCTCCATTTTGACGAGATGTGTGGTCGGTCGGCAAGGGCGGAGTGGCCATCGGGAGATTCGGGAGAAATCCCGATGGGCCGCGTCATGAATGGGCCGATAGGCGCACGGGGAAAATGATGACGGTTGAATAAATCTGCTCAAAATCGACTTGTCCCTCCCTTTAAGAGGCTGCAGCCTGCAGCCTCTTAAAGGGAGGGACAGCGCTGATCACTTTAAGAGACTGCGCCGCACTGGGCCGGCAGTTTGGGAGCTACCATTTGATAAAAAACACCCCTGAAAATTCACCGTTGGTTGAGTCCACCCCAGCAGCGAAGAACATACTGTATTTTCCAAAACATCAGGTGATGGAGCAGCGCGGAGTCCAAACTGCTAATTATCAATAAAAATGGACAGGAAGAGGCCAGGTGGAGCTGAAAAAGTCAGGTTGATGAAAAGAAAGGCGGAGGAAGCTGCCAAATGTGCAAAGCTTACAGACTTTTTTCAAAGAGACAGAAGAAGCAACAGGTAATATAAATTAAAAACTAGCATAATAAATTAAGCTAATGTCACAACGTTGTGCTATGTCACTAAACATGCATGAAAGTCAAGTGGACCTAAACTGACAGCCTGAGCCTGATTAGAAATAAAAGCAGAAATATATAAATTGTCCAATAAATAAATAAACGTCAAAGGACAATTTAAATTAAAAGAGAACTTTATCTCATACCCTGATCCATGCTCAATAATCCATCCATCCATCCATCCATCCATCCATCTTCTTCCGCTTATCCGGGGTCGGGTCGCGGGGGTAGCAGCCTAAGTAGGGAGGCCCAGACTTCCCTCTCCCCAGCCACTTGGAGCAGCTCCTCCGGGGGAATCCCAAGGCGTTCCCAGGCCAGCCGAGAAACATAGTCCCTCCAGCGCGTCCTGGGTCTTCCTCTGGGTCTCCTCCCGGTGGGACATGCCCGGAACACCTCACCAGGGAGGCGTCCAGGAGGCATCCTAACCAGATGCCCGAGCCACCTCAACTGGCTCCTCTCGATGTGGAGAAGCAGCGGCTCTACTCCGAGTCCCTCCCGGATGACTGAGCTTCTCACCCTATCTCTAAGGGAGAGTCCAGCCACCCTGCGGAGAAAACTCATTTCAGCCGCTTGTATCCGAGATCTTGTTCTTTCGGTCATAACCCAAAGCTCATGACCATAGATGAGGGTGGGAACGTAGATCGATCGGTAAATTGAGAGCTTTGCCTTTTGACTCAGCTCTCTCTTCACCACGACAGACCGGTACAGCGCCCGCTTCACTGCGGACGCTGCACCTATCCGCCTATCGATCTCACGCTCCAGTTTTCCCTCATTCGTGAACAAGATCCCGAGATACTTAAACTCCTCCACTTGGGGCAGGACCTCCTCCCCGACCCGGAGAGGGCATGCTACCCTTTTCCGGCTCAAGACCATGGCCTCGGATTTGGAGGAACTGATCCTCATCCCGGCCGCATCACACTCGGCTGCAAACCGCTCCAGTGAAAGTTGTAAATCACGAACTGATGAAGCCAGTAGGACCACATCATCTGCAAAAAACAGAGAAGCGATTCTAAGGTCACCAAAACGGATCCTCTCAACACCTTGGCTGCGCCTAGAAATTCTGTCCATAAAAGTTATGAACAGAATCGGTGACAAAGGGCAACCTTGGCGGAGTCCAACTCTCACCGGAAACGAGCCTGACTTACTGCCGGCAATGCGGACCAAGCTCTGACACCGGTCGTACAGGGACCTAACAGCCCTTATCAAAGGGCCTGGTACCCCATACTCCCGGAGTACCCCC
Organism: Garcialebias charrua; assembly: GCA_038048925.1. Taxonomy (NCBI): domain Eukaryota; kingdom Metazoa; phylum Chordata; class Actinopteri; order Cyprinodontiformes; family Rivulidae; genus Garcialebias; species Garcialebias charrua. The sequence goes on from JBBPBX010023946.1 coordinate 20,216, forward strand.
CACAGAACCCCCCGAGGGACGCGGTCGAATGCCTTCTCCAAGTCCACAAAGCACATGTAAACTGGTTGGGCAAACTCCCACGCACCCTCCAGGACCCTGTTGAGGGTGTAGAGCTGGTGCTCAATAATCCAGGTAGAAAAATCTAAAAAAGCTAAGTCTGGTCCTCTGGACATTTTTTGCTTTGTTTTGTTTTGTTTCTTGAATGTCCAGAGGACCAGACTTAGCTTTTTTAGAACTTTATCTCATATTTTAAAAATTAATTGACCATCATGTTTTTTTTTCTCCAGCTTAGTTCCAACAAATTATATATTTTAATTCATAATTTTACATTTTACTGTGCTTAAAATACCGGTAGACCTATATATTTTTTTGTTTTTACTTTGACTTGTGTTATGTAATTAAATGTAATTATTATTTTATATTTCACACAAGTCCTTATTTACGTAATGAGGCAGAAATGCATGAGGTGAAGTGAAAACAGGAGACAGAAAAATGTTAAAGCAACACATTTAATAGACAAATAAAAATAAACTCATGCATATGCATACATATTGCAACCAATGCCAAACTTGTCTCTGATTTTGTTTGTCTTGACCCTAAAAACTTTTCAGAGATAAGGCTTAAAGGACTCAAGAGCTCAGCACTTCAAGAAATAAGCAAACATCTGCTTAGATTTGATGAGAGAGCCACAGTGAGTACTTTACACACAGAGCTGTCCAGTCTACATCCCAGTGGGACAGGCTCAAAAAGTCTCCTCTGGAAGAGTCCACTGTCAGGATAGGTACTGAGATGGAACAGAGTTGAACCAGAGATTGAACTTGAAAGCAGAGCTGGTTCTTCTTGCAGAAACTGTGTTATCTGTGTTTACCTTATATTGACACAGTATAACCTTTTCACAGATGCCTACTCAGTTATAGGGCTGGCATACAAATATTTGTTGTCTCAGGTTGCATGTGAAAGCTTCTCTACTCTCAAGTTCATCAAGAATAGACTACGAAGCACACTTAACCAGGAGCATTTGGAGGCATTTATGCTGATGTCCACAGAGAAAGAACTTCTTATGTCCATTGACAATGACAAAGTAACACATATGGTGGCAGAAACTAGTGCACTTCTTAGGCGCTTACTGATGCTGTAGATCACATGTCAAACTCGAGGCCCATGGGCCAAATCTGGTCTCATTGACATTTTATCTGGCCTCAAATTTAATATTTTGAATGTAAAATAGTTTTATGGTTTATCTTTTTGTCACTGTATTTAGTGCAAACTTCTCATGACAGCTGGCCAACGTTCAAGCCAACAAAATTACGTTTTGAGTTTTTCAGTAATCTTTGAGTCTGATATGGAAAGAGCAACAAAGAATTGACTTATCATTTTCTGTTTTTTAAGTCAACTAATTTAGTTTTTTTCCCACCTGATTTGCTGAATTGTAACAAAATGTAACTAAAAATTATAACCAAAAAAAGTTGTTGATTGTATTGCAATTAAAAAAATATTATAGGCTACATTTTTGCATAATATTTTTAAAATGTGAAAAAATGGGCCACTCTTGGCCATTAAACTCCCGGGCTGAAAAGTTGTCCCACTCCGCCCCTGGTGGTCGGGTTCTGTTTTCAACCGCTACTTCCTGTTTACTGTAGACATGCGTAACGCTGACGTCTGACGTAACGACGCTGTGCGTGGCCTGGTAGATGCGCTACAAGCCAGTTGATGGAAACACTTCTGATTCGCATTAATTTGTATTTACATATTTGCGAGATTTCAAAAATTAGCTCAAAATTCGAAATGAAAATAGATGGAAATACGGTTTCTGTTGATGACCAGTCATCCAACATGTTTACAGCTTTGCTTCCAAGTCATGTTCTATTAAAACCCACTTCTTTAATATGTATTTAATATGTATTGTTGGTCTTAATTGGTTTGATGATGCTACGCTGGTGCTGCTGTCAACTTGCTTGTTGAACTGGCCTCACCGTTGTTTCAAAATCTTTATTATTTTGACATTCAAGTCCTGTTCATTAAATTTTCACTTTTCCTTTTCATCAGAATGGAGCTGATTCTGTAAATCCAAGGGAACTGCAGAGGACTCAAACCCTGCAAGCAATCACAGGGGAGGCACATAGTCTGTATAAATTATCAGGAATATGAACTCGAGCTAAGATGTTAATTGCTTGAATGGGTAGTTATGTGCAAAATTGCCATGCATTTCATGCAATGATAATAAAAATGAATTTTTGAACAAAGGCATCTTAAAATAATATCCAGTCTGCAGAGAATACTCACATCAAAAGAATAATTCAAAGCTTTGAAATTAACTTTGTGGTCCGAAATATTAAGCACTGGCCCTGTGAATATTGTGCTCTGCTCAAGTTTGCCAAAGAAAAAAACAAAACAAAACTAGAGTTAATTAACAGTTATTACAGGCCTTTTCAACTTAAATTTGACTTTCAAATATTAGCTCTTATATATAAACTATGCTTCAGGCATCTGCACATTAGCTTAGTGTATCTTCCCTAATTAGGTCTCATTGAACCCATGGAAGCGCACACACAATAAGATGAATAATTTATCACTATAAGATGTGTTTAACTGTAATTAGTTGGCATTTTATTCACACTGTAATAATTTAACACACATCATCTTTGAAATTTACTCAGACAATAATCATAGGTCCAATCTTAACTCAGTGATGTTCATGAATAATAAAACGAGTAGGGTTTGAGCTTTTTACATCATGTTTAAATCAAACAAGTCTTGGTCGTTGCCTCACTATCGACCATCGGAAAACAAAAATATTTATTTGTAACGTTTTATATATTTTCTTGCAGAGTGCTGGAGATAAGCACCTGCTCCTCGTGGCCTGGAAAAGAAAAGCAAATGAAGGGAATCGATAGATGTTTTATATGAAATACAGTCAAAAGGTTGCATGCTCAGCAGTTAACACACAGCTGAAATTCAGGCATCAATTTGTTGTGTTTGTGGAAAAAGAAGATGTGTGGTTTCTAAAAACCCTTAAGTCCTCTCACTTCTCATTTCTCCACCTACTCGCCCTCCCAGCTCCATCCTCCTGCCACGGATCAAACGCACCTGCCGAGCCCTGCTAACATTCCCGAGCATGTTTGCTAATTACCCACAAAGCCTTGCAGATTTAAACATCTAATAGGGATTTGCCTCAGATCGGGGGCAGGGTTGCTGCATTACAATGGTATTTATGTGTTCATTGGGGAAAGAATCTCCAGGGGTAATGTGCATTTTAACGTTTGAAGACAAACAAACCTCTTATTTTTACATGACTATGGTATTATGTTTTCCCCCATGTACTGTTCAGTTTGTAAATGCTAAACAGCTGTAGTTAAAAACAGCTTCATATTACAGATACAGTAACACATTTACAACATTATCATCAGCTGAATTAACAGTTTGTGCCGTTATAGTTCCTCAACTGCAGATGAAGAAGAAGCAACATAAAAAGGTAAATTAATTCCAGCGGACGGATTATTGCAATGACTTTTTTGTTTGCATTGCTCAAAACAAAAACTACAAATCTTAAGGTGTGTGTGAAGTGTGCATAGGAGGAGACGAGGAGGGCTCGAGTTGTGTCAGCAGAGTAAAAAAACAACAGAATGAGTACACAGCCTTGAGTGCCTCCCGCGCTCAGCTGCAGCACAGTGGACCCCGAGTCATGGACACCGTGTGTGAACAACAAAACACAAATGAATCAACATTCTTGTTTTAGGTGGGTTGTGCACGTGCAGCCTAAAATCCCTCTCCAGTGCAACTTGAGTTTTAAAATCAGTAAAATCAACCATCACACGTTTATTTCCCACATTACACGACTTTTCATGGCTGTAAATACCCAACGAGACTTTGGTTGAAGCGTTCCGTCATGCATCTCCAGAGAATGACCAAAACTATCTGAAAGACAGAATCCCGAAATTAATCAACCAATTCTCTCTAGTTGTAAAAGTTTCACAAGGAGTGTTTTTAGACACCGCAAGGCCTAAACTGAGAAGCTAATAATTTGTTCATCACACCAGCAATAGCTTGATGATGAAGCAAGAACAAGCTAGAGTTGTCCAGTCACAAGATCTGTGTCAGCGCTGGTTGGAAGCCAGACAAAAGCTCACTTGATGTGGACATGAGTCCAGGAGCTAACCCAGAGCTTCCTGCTCTCCGATTCATGAGAAAGATAGAAAATGAACACGGTACGATTCTGATTTTTCTACATGCATATTTCCACCCATCCAATATCTTTACCCACTTCTTTCATTTTGGGTCACGGGGGTCGCCAGTGCCTATGTCCAGCAATCACTGTGCGAGGGGTGGGGTGCACCCTGGACGGGTCGCAAGTCCATCAGAGTATTTCCTTACGTCCAAATGTTTTCATGACCTCTTTTGTTTCTATGAAGATACAGTTGTGCCTATAGCTCCCTTCAGTGAGAGGTGGGGTACACCCTGAACACGCCACCACAGAGCTGTGCACAAATGAACAAGACAATCGTCCACACTCGCGCCTAAGGACAACTCAATACGTGCAGTTGACCCAACATGCAAGTTTTTGGATTGTGGGAAGAAAGAAGAGTGCCCAGAGAAAACCCACAGCTGAGCAGGCCCAAAACACAATCGAGCTGGGAATGCAACCTTCCTCAACACCAATGTTCATGCTCAGTAAAATCCAAAAGTCTTCAGTCAGGTCATCTGGACGGTTTCTGTATTGTGCTGAGACGTTTCACCCTCCATCCAAAGGGCTTCATCAGTCTGAGGAACCACCAACAAAACTCATTTCTCACCAACATCTTACTCCAAAGTGAAAAAAAAAACCTGTTATGTTGGTGCTAAGATGGTCTCTGGGGCCCGCCCTCTCCCTCACCGACAGTCGTTTCAAAGTGGTTCAAAACACCAAAGTTCATGCTCAATAATTCAGGTAATAATCCTAATAATGCATTACCTTTAAATATCCAAATACATTTTGTTAAAAGACAAAGTTGTTATAATCTTAAGGGGACAGAGATATTTGTAAAACCACAATTCAGAACTAGTTTGAAGGGACGTTCTACCTCAATCCAGGGAATTAGATTATGGAATGGCTTGGAGAATGTAGTTAAAAATGCCAAGTCAATGTTTACATTTAAGAAAATGATCAAAACTGAATTGTAAAAAAAAAAATATGAAGTAGCGTAATGTGTATTGTATTAGTTAGAAAATTAGAAAGAGTTAGTCATTTTGTTCTGTTACTGGAAGATTATTATTGTTTGAACTAATTGTTTGAAAAAAGGGGCAGATATAATAAGATTTTTTCTTCTTGCTACCTTTCATTTTTTTATATTTTGTACGTTATCATTTATGGGATTTTCTTGTTTTGTATTTTTTGTTTAAAAAAATGAACAAATTAAATAAACATAAATAATCCTGATGAAGCCCTTTGGATGGAGGGTGAAATGTCTCAGCACAAAACAGAAACCATCCAGATGACCTGACTGAACGTTGATTGGATTTTATACCTGGATTGTTGACTATGGTGTTTTGAACCACTTTAACATGACTGTCGACGAGGGAGAGGGCGGGCCCTGGAGGAGAGGGCGGGCCCTGGAGGAGAGGGCGGGCCCTGGAGGAGAGGGCGGGCCCCAGAGACCATCTTAGCACCAACATAACAGTTTTGTTTCCCACTTTGGAGTAAGCTGTTGGTGAGAAATCAGTTTTGTTTGGTGGTTCCTCAGACTGATGAAGCCCTTTGGATGGAGGACGAAACGTCTCAGCACAAAACAGAAACCATCCAGATGACCTGACTGAACGTTGATTGGATTGTTGACTATGGTGTTTTGAACCACTTTAACATGACTGTCGACGAGGGAGAGGGCGGGCCCTGGAGGAGAGGGCGGGCCCTGGAGGAGAGGGCGGGCCCTGGAGGAGAGGGTGGGCCCTGGAGGAGAGGGCGGGCACTGGAGGAGAGGGCGGGCCCCAGAGACCATCTTAGCACCAACATAACAGTTTTGTTTCCCACTTTGGAGTAAGCTGTTGGTGAGAAATCAGTTTTGTTTGGTGGTTCCTCAGACTGATGAAGCCCTTGGGATGGAGGACGAAACGTCTCAGCACAAAACAGAAACCGTCCAGATGACCTGACTGAACATTGCTGGACCTTCCTCAACCTTCTTGCACCAGTTCCAACAAACGGTACCACCGTGTAGCCCTTCCTTGTTCAAAGAACTGAATTACTCCAATTTGCAGATTAGTGCATCAAACAGTTTAAATGTTATAACAAACGACTTTTTGTGCGATTAATTTGGAATAATTATTTTTTGAGGATAACACAAATTTTCTGTCTTAATAATGGCTAAAGTAGAACTTTGTATGCATATAATTTGAGAGCTAAATAATAAAGTTTGGGCAGTATGATAAAGCTCCTTACTTGTTGCTTTGAAGGACATAAGATCAGTTCAGTCACAACACGTAAAGATTTATTTCTCTTCAAAGGATCCAGCTGAGTTCTGACTCCAAGGCCTTGCTGCTGAGGGCTTCATCTGGGCCTCCTCTGTAAGTGTGAGCATCAAATTTCATTTTTGTCAGTAGAAAGCAGTCACCAGGGAGAGTGTTTACTGCCTTTCCATTTAAAAGAGAAACAAGTTTTCCTCAAGCCTGCTGCTTTCTGCATGGTTAGTTCCTGAACGCTGCTCTAATGGAAGGCAACCCACTCTGTCAGGTCTCAGCAGCAGAACCAGCGGCGTGGTGCACGGCAGAGAAGACCATGTTGGGGAAGTGCTTGAATCCTCCTCAGAACAAACAAGCCCAGTTTTAGTGGGAAGACTTGGTCACCATGCTGTCTTTAGTGGAAGTGAGGCCGTTAAAATGGTTTTTTAGTCTCATTGCTTCTGCTTTTTACAAAAAATAAAATAAAAATAATGTCCACTTCACCATAGTGTCCTTGGGTGTCCTGAAAGGCGCTTTTAAATACAATGTAAAATTATTATTATTATTATAAATTTCAATGAACAAAATTTTTCTGAAGTTTAGTTTTGGCACAAGTATTGTGTGTTGGTGAGATTTGTATGTGCATGATGATTATCTTACGATTGTAACGAGCTAAAATAAGAAGGTCAACTCGTTTTTTTTCTTCCAAACTTATCTTAAATAAAACATTATCCACAACTTTGTCTGGAATATATTTAATCCCACCATTGGGTTTATTGTTTTTTACCAAACTTTTCAGAATTTTCCTAATTTTATTATATTTGTTTTAAAGAACTGATTTTTTTCACATTCACTATTTGCTCACACTTTGACTGTTTCATAAAAATGTATGTGTGCTTTAGTAAATTAATCTTTTGCATGTTTTGAGCATTATAAGACTCACAGTGTCGTTCTGACTGTGTCCACTTTGTCACATGACCCTGCTGTTATTGGCTCGTTGGACATTGACCACATTTGACCAGGCCTTTTAAATGTCCATCAATAATTAAAACATTTTCTCTATAACAATAAAAACAACGATTGAGATCAAATAAACTGAGTGTTGACGTTTGACTGAATTCACAAGCTGAACAACCAGTTGAGAGTAAAATGTTGTAAGTATGTAGAGATATAAAAGTAATAACATTTTAATAAAGGCACCAGGTTTTAAATTGTTTTCTTCAAAACCTCCGTTAAAAACATTAGGATTTACAGAATGCTTCAACATTTCACTCTTAAATAATTTGTGCAGGTTATTTATACAAAGGTTGTAAAAATAAAATAAAAAATAATAAAATAAAGATTCTGGATGCCTGTCTTTCTGTCTATATCTATAGATCTATAATGTATATGGATATGTGTGTGTGTGTGT